>JAWPHD010004540.1:0-184895 GCA_037043455.1 Cyrtodaria siliqua | reverse complement strand
CCGTAGAATATCGATTAAGCCGGTGCTAGGAGGCGTGAGAAGTGTTGCACATTACATAACCCTTCATAACAGCTCATTTAACATTAACAGTGACTTCATCTAGAAAATTAATAAGGTCCTGTTCAAAAATACAATTTTATCAATTTACTATAGGGCAAACTGCCACCGCGACCGCGCTTATTACATTTTGTTTTGTTTCATAATATGTTAAATCGATGTACGCGTATTTGAATATATTACGGTCTGTGTATATTTAAGTTTATAGAAATACAATAAATAAAATGCCAGAGAATACTTTTTTGAGTTAAACGATGTCATACATATTTTACAATGATGAATACATTATCAATTATACTTATGCAAAACCGAGTCTGCTACTTTTATCTCTTGTTTGTGTTTGTTGCTTCCACGGGATCCATTTTTCAATATTTATATAAATATATGATTGGAGCAAAGAGATTTTACATTTTATAATAACATACTAGAATATATAATGCACAATGAAGTGTTCGTTGGGGGTGGGTATGGGGGTGGGGATGATTTTGAAGCTATTGTACGGTAATGTTCAATAATTGTATGTTACTTATTATAACTCAAATTCTCAAAAGGCCTGCATTTATCTAATACGGAGCAAAGTTAGCGAGATGACTGAATTGCGAAAACCCATTTTGAAATTGGCAATCGTAGAGAAATGATGATATAGTTATAGGGAATTTGATGTTTGAACATTCCACCATTTCCGATAATTTATATATCATGAAGGAGTTGTAGACGGGTATTAATTACAACGTCATACACTGACGATTTTCGTTAGGGTTGGCTTATTTTTTATCTAAATTAATTCATTTGATTATAGTATTTATGGCAAATACCGTCCAATACAGTCATGAATATGTTTGCATTGCACACAATACAATATTTCCACTTCTAACTCATAACATAGTAACACTGCAATATCTCTAGCAAAATATATGAGCCGAAACACGCGAAAACGACCCTTCAGACAAAATGTTGACATTTTATGTTTTTTGATGTTTATGAAACACGTTGATTTTCTCTTTAAAAATCTCTTTTATTTATGTTAATATCTTAATTAAAAATAATTTTATCTCAATTTGAAAACCAAAGATTGTATTAGCCATTAATTTCGATGTTGACGTCGGCGTCTTGGACGAAGTCGTTGATTAAATAACAACAAAAATAATATAATGATATAATAATTAGGTAAAACACGGAAGTGACGAGAAATGATTAGTAATTAATTGATTACCGGCCGACGTCATAAATTGTTACTTTATGACGTTGTCGTTTAAACGTCCGAAGGGACGTTTTCGTGTGTTGCGGCTCATATTATATCGACACAATAAATCATATTTATTGTAATGCATCTATTTTAATTCAAATGTGAACTCATTAATTTCAGTTTCTAATAAAGCTTATTCAGTGGTGCAATTTAAAATTATGCATATCCCAATTTAAAATTATGCATATCCCAATTTAAAATTATGCATCTCCTCCTTTAGCCAAATTAATTTCAACGATCTCTAAATGGAAATTCTTGTTGTATCTGACTCGCATTTAGATATATCCTTTTATACCTATGCGCAAAGTTTACCATGCCTATAATATCTCATCTAACCAGGCAGATACTGTCATGTCACATCAATCTCTGCCAGTGTCTATGATTTCTGTCAACGCCTCAAAAATTAGACTGCTATCACAAAATAATTTGTCACATGATCAGAGCTAAAATATAAAAAAATGGCGAACAGAACATCAACACAGTGAGATGGCATCACTATTAGATGCTGATAGAGTGAAAAATGTTGATGTATTTAGGTTAGTGATTTAATTATAGGTAGGTGGTTTGGAGCTATGAGTTCTGGGAAAGTGATAGTAAGTAAAAACGCTATACTGTAACACTGAGGAAACGCAGTGATGGTGTCCACTTTTGAAAGTTTTTGACGGCGGAATGATATGACAGCGTACAAACTTTATTCAAATGCAATATAATTCTTAGCAGAGTTAGATGTTTATGTTCGCTAAATTATCGCAGTACATATCCTTTTTTAAATTAAACCGTTCATATTTTCAGTCAAAAATGAGTGTCGCCAATAATTTTTCATTTTCATCGTTTAAGAATATTCTTGTTATTTGCTCAACCATTGACATAGGCTGTATCTGGCTGCAAGGAACAACAGCTCTGTTTAGAGATTGATGTCACATTGTAAAATTGTAATGTTTCTCTAGAAAAAATCGTAAAACCCCCTTAAAACTACAACAACTGAAACATTAAATCCTGATATCATTTTGTAAACACCCTCCTCTGAACTATTTACTGAACTCAATAAAATTGAAAATACAATACAATATCTTCCATTGTAAATAAACCATTTCTAGAAAACAGTGTTTTCCAAGGTACATAAACACGGACAAAGATAAAATAGTAACACAGAGCATATCAGAGTATGTCAATGTAGAGCATTTGTTATAAATTAACAATTCAATCACATTTTTAGGCATATTTTCTTAATAAAATTACAAATAGCAGTAGTTTGTACCTTGTCTTTTGGGTTACATAGACGAAGAAATTTGAAGTTTTCTGAGGCAGGTTCCGATATATTTCTAAGAGTAATATTAAAAGCATTAAACATGGTGGTGTAACATAGTTACCTTATTTGGGGTTAATTATAATCGTTGACTAATAATTAATTGGGTAGATAAAATGATTCACTGAATTCCAACAACAAGTAGCTTTAAAAAATAACTTTACGTGCTCTTTAAATGCACTGTACAATGACTAACATTGACATTTCTATAATGTAGATGAAGGACATTTTCTCATGCAGGCGTGAAGCTTGCATCACCAACGCACTGATTATTAGTCAATTAAATTAACATGTTGCAATAAATTTGATATTATATGAACAATATTTTCATAGTTATAAATGTATTTGGCGTGAGGAATTTAACTTCCTTCTTTCATAAGTAACATGATTGGCAATTGATACAAACAATAATGCACGTGTTGGTGTTAGTTGGAATTCAGAAATGTCACGGTTCTTGAATAAATACTGCTGCAGAGACCAGAGGCAGAGAGAGCAGGGAACAGAGGGGAGAGATTCGGCCAGAGCCTAGGAGTGGGCACTAATGGTTATTCTTTATGTCAGCCATGTTGTAATTACGCATATTAAAACTGTCATTAATATGGAAAGAATCGTTATTATTTAAAGTACACAACGCGAAGTATAAATTGAAAACGTCTCTACTCTACCACAAGAACTTGTTTTTGATCCTGTAAAGTTTTGCAGATAGAGCCAATACGATCATTTCTAGGTGTCTTGGGGCGACTATATCGTCCTCTGTCTATTTGTAGCGTATGCGTATTAATGCGTAAATATGTTAGATGCTTTGTTATTGATTTGAGGAAGCCTTGTTTTAAATATGGTTGTTTTAAATATGGTTGTTTTTCAGTTATTGATCATGGCTCTTGGTTATCTTAGAGTTATGTTTACTCTTATTTCAAATGTAAACATGGTAATTTAAGATCATCGTCAAGTCGACAAATTTGCCCTTCCCCAACGCAGGCAGAACAATGAATTGTTTAGGAGGTATTGGCTTTTTCGAGGTGAAGGTTTTGAATCCTCTTCCGTATCGTATCACAAAACCAAACCTGTTATAAAGAGGACATGAGCGTATATTAACGTGGAAATGAAAAAGAAGCACACACGTTAATAATAATATGATATATCAATAACGTATATAACTATAATAATATACAAAGCTACATTTGTTAAACAGATGTATCTATAACAATAAGCGATTGGAGAGCTGTTTATAATAATCGTTGATGAACACCGCCAAAATCACATACACACACACACACACACACAAACACACACAAACACACACACAGAAAGGAAAAAGAAACGCGACAAATTGAATTTCCGCTATATATTTCTGTTAATTGAATGGTACATAGCTACGTAAGAACTTTCCAGACTAAACAACACGTAACACAGCAAATAGTATTCCTGCAAAGTTTCATTATTGACAGAGTACGCGTTTGGCTCAAGCATGTGTGCAAACTTAGGATGCAACATTTTTCAAACTCTTTACGTTAAATAAAGAGGAACTTCAACATTTATGAATTGCTTGTTATAACGTGTACTGTGATTAAAACGTCTACAACATCACAGTTGTGTCCCTTCTCTAACTAACTGCAACTGTTTTGTTTTTTTACAATTTTACAAAACATCATGGGATTTCCTTGGAATATATATGGTATTAAGTGTGCAGTATATACAATATATAGCGGAAATTCACGTGTCGCGTTTCTTATATATATAGCTAGAATTATATGAAACATAGGTTGCTATAGTATGTTTAATTTGTGTTCATATAAAACCTGTAATTCTGTAACCTATAATTATATGAACAAACATTAAACATACAGAAACGTATGTTTCGTAAATATATATATATATATATATATATATATATACATATACACTGTTACCTTACAACTGTGTTATACTAATACTGGCATGGGCGTATAAAGCGCTCGTTATAGTATTACTTGGTTAATTTTCTACTTTTAAATAAATGTTTTCCAAAATTGATGTGTTTGCTTTTGTAACTTTATGTATGTATCCTGCAGCCGGCGATAAAGCCGAAAGTGCTCGATATAAGTGTTTTGGTTTAAACATTGTTCAGTGCTCCAGCAAGGGTCTTGTAATATGTATACTATTCTTACCGTATGTAAAAGGGGTTATATTTAACAAATGATAAAGGTGCATGACCACTAAAATCATTAAAATGTCACAACTGACGAAATAAGACGTCAGTAATTCAAGGGCAATATCTCGATTACATCCGATTGCCGAAAATAACAGAAACATAATTTTGGAATGTAAATGGGATATTTAGACAAATGACGAGCATATTTAAGGAGGTTGGCTGGGAAAGAACGTAGTGATGAGATTTTTTTAAATTCATATTTAAAGCTTCTTTGGTATAATTTAGATTCAAAATTATCAACAAAAGGCTAGGTCACCACCCTTTTTTCCCCACTAGACGTCATTGAAGAAGTGACATATTTCTAACTTCAACATTTTACTAAAAAGAGGAAAAATATAGTCATTCAACATTTTCACAATTGTTTTCATAACATTACGTTTATTAAAAAACAACAATTAATTTTCGATTGCATATATACATATCTTTCAAATCATACAAAAACAATTGTAATCCTCATTCGTCTTTTTACTTTAAAATGCAACCATATATAGACCGTACCCCACCCACTTTTGTTTTTACCGAAAAATTAATTCAAGATAAAAAATTATGTTCTAATGATCAACTTTTTTTAAGACTTATATATGTCAAGGTCCTATGACATTTCTTTCAAACCAAGTAAAAAAATATATAGGTCACCAGGCTTCTAATGATTTTTTATTAAAAATTCTTTAAATTACACCCATTTTGGAGTTATTTTGAAATTTTCCATGTAAAATACTGTACACACAATATTGACATGGAGATCGAAAATAAAATTAGCTAAGTATCTACTTTTATATATGTATTCCACTACTGAAAAACAAAATTCTGATTTATTCTATAGCAAAAGGATAAATTCTACTCAGAGCTACCCATACCCCCTATTTTGCTGACAACAAAAAATGATCATAAATGACGAAACAAAAATATGGAAAAAAAAATTTGCTTAAAATGTGTTATGTTACCATCTTAAATCCTACATTATATCCATATCTACTAGAATGGAAAAAATGAAACAAATCAGTTGTCAAATAAAACTGATTTAAAAAATAAAATGTTTAGACTTGAAGATGTCAAAACTTGCCCAGCCAACATCCTTAAATTGCACTTTGGTGAATTTTTGATATCTCGTTGAGTTGACCAGGGATCGTAGAAAAAAATGTATCGTTGGATAGGAATTTCATTTCTGCATGCTACTGTTTATTAGGTGTGTGTGTTATTGATATATTTGTATACGTCTGATTGACCTCATAAAAACAACACTAAAAGTTCACGTTACAGTTACTTAAATGCTACTGTTCGATTTTTATATTTACTTCTACAATGATATTAATACAATAAATTGTAGTATAATGTATATTTTGTTTGTTAAGTTCACGGGATACAACCAGTTGTTATCCCGTCTCTTATACTCCTATATAGAATGGTATTTAAATATTGATATACGTATGCCTATGTTTTAATGATTGTAAACGTTTTTAAACGCTGATACGTAAATAAACAATAAACCTTACAAGCCCTATATAAAATAAACTATCGATCCTGCTTATCTTAGCCCCTAACCGCTGAGCGCAACCATTGTAAACCTAAATCAGCCTGCGAGTAACTGACAGGCTGATCATGGTTTACAATGTCTGGTTGCTGATCAGTAATTTTCCCCCAGAACACCCCTTTGTCACATGAATGGAATGTTCTTAATTCAAAAAAAGAACTGTCCATTACATATATGTAGCGGATTAAGGGTTAGTTGATCACAATAAGCACAAGCGACAGACCAACAAATCACAACATCTCGGAAAACATATATTCGCATGGATTTCGACTAATGAAGATATTATACACACTATGCTTATGGTGAGATGCTGACCAATCAAAATGATCGCGTTATAATAGTAGTTTTGCAGGCAAATCTCAAGTAATTCTACAGACCAATCATAATTGATAGATTTATCTCACTAGAGGGAAACATTTATATGAAATATATGGAAGGAAGAACATGTTGTTGTGATTTTAAGAAAGTAATTCAATCAGATAAGTGTATATCTTTCTTTATCCCTCGTAACAATGACATTTATTAATTGTTAATGACAATGCAAGTTTGAAATCTTACTTTATAGAGCATTATTCAAATTGTCTATTGTTTATTAATTCTTCATCGAGGAAAGATTGTAAGGATAATATTAATCTGGATTTATATTAAATGATGTAGTAATAGTGATAAAAAGACTCGAGGGGAGAGAACTGCGGGTTGGACTGAACTTTTGTTTATTTAAAACCAGATAGAAAGACACATAATGTTTTCTGTTTTTCTGATAATTGTTTTTTAACAACTGTATTTTATGTTTGTGATTATGATTTTCCGATAAATATTACTCTTTTGACAATTGCTTTCACAAATAAGCAATATTGTATGTAAGGCTTGTAAAATATGAATATTTTAGGAATAAACCAATACGAGAAGACGTATTCTGCAAGATGTGAGAACTGTGACCACGAAAGAGAGGATGCCGAACATTATTTTATGCAATGTGCTTCCTATACAAATGAACGGCTTCTTCTCTTTCGTGTAACCCGTCATCTCCATCCTTTAAGCATTAATACGTTGTTACAAGGGAAAGATAGTCATTCAGACGAAGAGAACATTTTTATTTTTAAGCACGTTCAAACTTTTATGAAGGATACGAAACGTTTTGATAGGAACTAGATCTATATGTATTTCTTTTGATTCCGGACAGGAGGGGGACCAGGGATCTGTGTTGTCAAACAATGAATTCAGATAAATAGCATGACTTATGCTTTGAACAAACTTATTGCCATCTTATCCATTATATGTATATTATTTGTTGTTGGGGAGGGCCGAATCTAACGTTGGTATAACTTGTGGCCCAACCCTTTTGCTGTATTATGTAAAAAGCAATAAAATATGTTTAAAGTTAAAGTACGAGAAGACGGACCCGATGAAACCAAAATGTTCGCCGTAATAAACATTGAGCGAAAATCATCACTTGTTCAGTATTATACGTATCTCGATCGACCACTATAAGCTACCGCTGTTTAAGGACTAATAATTATAAACTGCGAATAATACACGAATGTACTGCTTTCTGATTGGTTAGTCATTCTTAAAAGTGTCCTGTTATTTCTCAATAAGCAGACTAAATTGGAAGCCCAACATTTAATTTGAGCGGCGAAAGCGGTCCGGGGTATGCTCGGGCTTCGAAACACTATATTAAGAAAAAAATGTGGAACGGTTCCAGCTTCCGAGCTTCCACCTGGCTACGCGCCTGAGTTTCTTATCTCTGTTTCATTCCTAGTCATGATGACGTAACGAAAAGTTACATGACGTCACCTTTTTAAACCGTTAACGTCACAGAACGAACGTAAATAAACAGTGGATTTAAACAGAAGTGGACAGATTAATATACTCAGTAAAGGTAAACACTTTAGCTTAATATTACAATCGTGACGCTATTGATGATTATGTGTATGTTATGCTATTTTTAAAAGCTGAATCAATAAGAAAAAGCGACATTTTAAACCTTTTTCCGCTGGTAAAATGGTACTCTCTTTCGAGTTTGGGGAGACACTTTTGGGGATAAAGAGAACATATCAGGGAAAAAGGTTTTCGCAGTGTCTAAAAGCAGCTACACCATTAGAAACATATTACTTTTAGGAAACGTAAATATCTACTTTGGGCGGAGTAGATTTCAAATTTAAAAATGTGTGATTGGGCTGATCGGTTTAACTGAAATTAATTTAATTTAGAGCTTACTGGGGCATGTGAAATAAAATGGACGGTCAGCAAAGATTATCATTGATATAAGTTTGTAATTATAAGGATTGTTTTTAATTTTTTGCGATGTGATCGAAGTATAACACGTCAATGATGGGCCATAAATGTTGTATAAAACCGCTTCGTTGCTCTACGCCATTTTATACAATTTGTGACCCATCATTGACGTGTTATACTTCGATAACATCGCAAAAAATGAAAAACAATCCTTAACTGGTTCGCCAGCTTTGAAAAAAATATCCAAAATGGAATGTAATGTCAAGTGAAATGTTTAAATAAATGCATATTAGATCCTTGGTCATAATCCTTTTCATACAATCTTTATCAATTTTGTTAAAAAGTTTATCAAAAAAGGTTATGACCCTATCATTTTCCAACGTACTGCATGTTCAGTGGTTGACTCATTTACAGTTCGTCACTATGCTGTCTCTTTGAATGTGCGATGACCGGACAAATTGTGGATTGACGTCTAAGTAAATCTTTGGTGTTTGTCTATAATATTGTCTTGTCGTACCCTTAACGGGTTGTTCTCTTGTTGCTCTGACTTCTAGCCTGTCATTGAATACTTACTTTGTGGCTTTCTATGCTTTTGTTTTATATATTATATATACATGATCATTTATCTGTTTTACTTATATTAGCGCTGCCTTGTTTGTAAGAGATTCTAAACTGGCGTAGATATCTTTATGTTCAATGTCCCGTTTTGTGGAAGACAATATGGTACGAGTGAGGTTTGATGTAACCTAAAACCAGGTTTAAACCCCCAGCGACCCGTTTTTGCCACTGACCGTTTCAAGGTAGCCTTATTATCAACCCTTGTGTGTTTGTTATGCCTTTTATTCATCTTGATGTTGTTTTTAGCTTCTTTTTGTGTTTGTGGTTTACTGTCGCCATTGAATGCTACATTTCCTGTTCGATTGTTATATCTACTTTTTCAGGCATGAACAATGTATGCCAATTAGTCAACTACTTATATCGCAGAAATTGTGCCCTTTATATCCCAAAAGTTTATACAATTTTACTCAAAGACTTTTTATTTTTTATCTAAAATAAATTGGTCTTTAGAATAGTCCATTTATACAGCGAGAGCAGAGGAGACATCATTTATAAATAAAATAAGCCATTTTATCATATCTTCCAAATTTCATATATATAAGTATTCTTTTTGATATTATGTGCACATGAATAGTGTTGAATAACTGTCATTTACTATATGATTGACATTACTCATACCTAATATATACATTTGGTTGACAATTTCTCTTGATTATATCCCACCGATGTTGGACCAATAGTCCTTAATGTTGTAGTGACAATTGACGTTTTTTTTAAAAATTGTTGGACCACCTAGAAAATGGATAACTATGATATCATTGGAACGTATAAACCCTCTCCAACAAGGATCAGTTGAAATTACTTGCTCATAGTGGTACGATTTTTGGCAGTCAACGGTTAAAATACATGACCCTCTTAAAACAAAAAAATATTGTTTTAAACATAAATCACCAAAGAGATGAATAAACAAACTCTAAAGCAATCTTTTGCAAAAAAATGTGTTAGGTATTTTGTGTTCAACTTTCAATAGAAAAAAATATCCCATATATGTCACTTATTTTTGGAAACAGACGCGATAAATGGATGCATAAAGGGAGATAATAAAATTAAAAAATGATCAAACACATGCAGCTTCGCTTTTATCGTAAACCACTGGTGGATTGATATCAAATGAAGTATTAAGCCTTATTGATTACAATCTGCATCTAACATGTGTTTTAAAATACATTAATTTAAAGAAAACGTTTCTAGAACGAGTTATGGTGAAACCAAAACACACCTGGAAATCAGTTTTATGAAGATTTATTATGTTTCTAAATTTAATATTTGTTGTTTGTGTTTAACAAGTTTAAATTTAACTATATTTTATTATATGCCTTATGAATTGCCTACAATAAGCTTTAAGATGGATATCAGTGTATTGAACTATTTAATTTTTTAAGTCACACACAAATATGTGTATGATTTTGAATACGTATTGTAAGAAAAATCAAACACTTTAAAAAAAAGTGTATTTATTTGACACATTTTTATTTTAAAGCAAACGAGATACATAAAGATACAGTATTAGTTACAATTCGATTGTATTAGCATGTTTAAGGTTTCACTTAAAATATATCTGTGTATCATACACATAGTATAATCCATATTTGATACACTCTGTACTAATTTCTTTTTTATGCATATAACCGTTTATATACCAACACGTGTGACATTTGTTGATGTGTTTTAATTTGCCTTATACTCACTTATCTTCTATTAATTCCAAATAAAAAGCACTTTTAATTATTATCTCATCTGTAATCTATATCTTCATTATATCCAACATGGTTGTCAAGAAAACAACCATTGCTATTTGTCTTTTTGTTAAAAGAAGTTCCACGTATATCCATGGCTTGTGCATATGTTATCCATTCCTTTCGTTAACATCTACTTAACACTGTATTGTCGAATGTGGTGACCAAGTGGATAAACACGTTCAACTCTGAATCCGGATATCACGGGTCTGAGACTCACTGGTGCCACGCGATACTTTCTTAGGCAAGACTCTAGCCTCGTCCGTCGGACGGGAGTGTTAACCGGGCTGTCCTTGTATCGGAGTATATCTTTCGAGCAGTTTAAAGAATCATAGGAATATATTCGCTAGTAAGCGTAATATACATTTCCTAAACTGTTCCAATTCGATACCAAGGTGTCAACCCTTTATATGTATAGTGTCACATACTTGTCTTCTATATTTCCTTGTAATTGTTGTTTCTTTCAAATTTGTGAATTTCCTGTTCGACTTTTATACCTTCTTTTAAGGTTAAGTTCACTTTTTATACTTATGATGTGTGTACTATATCTGTGTCCATATGTTTCCACCAATGGCAACCTTTTACAGTATACAGGAATACATATTACATCTTCCATTGTGATTTTAATCTTTTGCATTGCTAAAGTGTTATGTTTTGTTCTTAAGTTACATTTCCACTTCACTATGCATGACAATGTTAAGTTCTCCTTGATAGTTTCCTACTACGATAGCATCCTTGGGTTAGCTTTGTTACAAAAGTGTTCGTCTGATTTACACTTACAACACTCAACTAGAGCCAGTCGATGGAAGCCATCACAAAACATCCGTATTTTCGATATCTCAATGATACCTCAAGTCTAGACCTTGACCTTGATGGTGACGGTCAAATTTCAGAACTGCATTGACATCCACTCATCCTCAACACGCTTCATACTCGGTTTCAGCTTATTACCTGGAACGGTCTAGAAGGATTTCCGTGCACAAGCCATTTTCAGGCAAAACACTAAGTCCTGACCTTGACCTTGATGATGAAGATCAAATTTCAGACCTTTAGTGACAACCTCATCTTCAACAAGCTTCCCATAACGTTTCAGCTTCTTACCTCGAATGGTCTGGAAGGAGTTCCTTCCAAAAGTATTTTTTTGAAGAAAAAAATGAGTTGTGAACTTAGACGGTCAAGGTCAATAACTACCGATGGAAGAAACAAACACAAACAAGAGATACAAGTAGCAGACTCGGTTTTATTGATTCTGTTCATGAGAGGTAATGTAACGTGCAACACCTCTCACGCATCCTAACACTGGTTTAAGCGATATTCTATTTTAAAGCCACAAAGATTGGGCTTGATGATCCCAAAGGATCAGTAAGTAATAACACTACTAATTTGTAGTATTTGTACGGCCGCCACACAGTACTAAATAAATGCTAGTGTGAATGTCAATAAATACTGAACAGGGGATCTCTAGACAAGAGATAAAAGTAGCAGACTTATCTTAAATGAAAACTTTTTGTCATAATCAAAATTTCTGTAAAGGACGGGCTGACAGAGTGACGGACGGACTGCTTCAAAAACAATATATCCGATTTCTACCAAAAAATGCGGTTATCATGAATGACATGTTGTTTCTTATGCAAACGTATGATGCTGTGGAACAAGACCGTTTACAGCTGCAAATGCATGATGTGTTACGAGAAGATCTGATGCCATTTCTCCCAAAAAATACGCCTGTTTCAATCCGTCATCACTCATTTTCCATCCATGTCTAACAAGGAACTCGGGCTCTTGTTTTAAATTATCGGCATTCATCCTTAGTGTTGCTTGAGTCGATGCATGTCTTACAGGGAGCTTAAAACTGCCTTCACATCATGGTGGAAGCTTTGCTAAACAGACAAACTTTAATCCGACAACTTCATTCATAGTTTATCTAAACTATGGTGAAACACTGCACAATGTCCCTTACGAAAATGGCTGCTAAAGACCTGTTTCAAAAGCCCTGTCATAGCCTGAGTCATCTTTAATTGCTACTCTATTTTTGAAGCAAGAAGCACTATTTACCTTCATCACCTTGATAATTGTTTTATTTCCAATTACATAAACTGATTAAACAGAGTCGCAACCGGTCAGTCAAGAACTGCAGGAAAAAAAGCACGTTTAGAGTCACAAATAGTGGTTTGTTGCTCCAGATACCGATAAATGTTCAATTTCCGCAGTGTCGAAAGTTAAACTGGCCTTGTAAAAAACAATGTTTTACATGTCTTCTAGTATATCTACGAGCATTTCCAAAAGGTATACAGGTAACTATCTTGCGTAGTTAGAATGTTTTATGCTGACGAAATAAGGCGGCATACTTGTCTGCGTCGCGAGATGTAATATCCAATCACCCGATCTTTCTGCCCTAATGCTGGTTAACATCAACTGTTTCCAGAAACATAAATCAGAACTTGAATGTTGCCGAAAAACCGTAAGCACCAAGTTCTGAGATTTCCTGGGCGATATGACCTGATATGGCAATTTCAATTGCGTGGCGTCATCTGCTGAATCAATGGATGCTTTATCAGAACCATTATAAAGTGTTTCTCTAATCTGTCAAAACGTGTCAAAAAAGAAAGAAAAAAGAACGACACAAGAAGCACCGTCATTAGCGCTTCATATGTTGGTGTTAGCCCAAGAACACTGTTGTGGTACTCTTTCCAGCCAACATACTCTCAACTGTAGAAGAAGCATATACATTAGAGTATGTAAGCAAATCTATTAGCCTAGCGTCACCGTATATCCTTCCTATCTGCTAGTCGAACACAATGTGAATGGAGTTTTGTGGACTTAGACCTGAGTTCACTTGCTGTGCAACTGCATCAATTGCTGGTCCATCGTCTGAATATGTTTGTCTTTGCCTGACAATACTTGATAGAGATAGACGTATATATGGTGGACATATCGGTTGGACTTGTATAAATATATGATGGGAGCATACAATACAATCGTATTAGGCTCATGAACTGGAAAAGGCCAACAATATATAATTTAATCAGATGTCATATCAATAACTGCAGTGTTGGACATGTTTCGGCAAGGCATAGATCTCAGAAAATCTCATGTGAAGTATTTGATATTAATTCCAAAATTAATTAATAAGCGAAAAGTATCTTGGTGAGACTGGTCTTGTAGTAGACTTTTAAAAGGTAATTGTAGTTATTAATACATGTATAGCTTATTTTCATGCGAAATTTTACTTGACTGTTCCTTATTTCTTGTAATTAAAATAGAGGTACTGTCGTCACCATCTTTCGTTTGAAAGCACACACTTGATAACGAGTGGAATGTATTCTTGTCATCTACTGTTTGCTATAACAGGCACAAAAACGGAATTAATTCAGAAGATTGATTAGCTTCTTTGAACCAGAGTCATATACCTAATTTTCGGTGGTAGACTGTATCCTGTCGAAGAAAAGCAACCTTCCAAAAACTATATCAAAGAAAAGCAACCTTCCAAAAACTATATTTGTCTTCGCAAGTGAAATGGATTCTCACTAGTGAAGAAGAATCCACCATTGGTAATGGACACACTTTTTTTAACTATTTTACACGCAGGTATGAGGCAAGAACAATACAAAATCAATTAGTACTTTGAATTGCGGGAAAAAAATTGTGCGTTGTGAACATCGCAAGTGATCGGCTGTGCATAGTACATTCTTAAACTTATATAATTATACAACCGTCTCGATCGCAGCAAAAAAAGAGTAGTAAAGTATCTTTCCAACATTAAAATCAGAGTGGTTAATGTATCTATTGTACAGAATAATGAGTAAAGCTAATTATAAAGTGAATAATTTATATATTCATTAAGAAACTAATAAGATTAGTACAACGCCATTGATTAATTATCTCCCTTTATATACGGTTTAAAATCATTTCGGATAACCAAACATATTTTAAAATATGTGTGTGATATTTAAAATCATGTATATTATCAATGTATTGCATAATATAACAGTAACTTTAAAGCAAAACAACAACAAAAGACTTTCATATGATTAGTAGCATACATGTTTAAGCATTAAAATATAAAAATCGGAGTAGGAAAAGTTTCGTCATAATTTGAGAAAGTTTATGCGTTTTATATTATTTCTTTTGTAGTAAATCTGTTCTAACATATTTTATTACATTTGTTATTGAACTAAAATGAATTAATTGATTAATTTCACGTGAACATGTATTAAACAAAATATAATTGTCCTATTTTAAAAATAAAATCGATATTTTTAAGTAAAGTATTATTCCTTATATTTAAGAAATAATGTTTAGTTAAACATGAAATATAGCAAACACAGTTATTTTACGTACATAGGAAGTTGTTTATATACATTTGTTAACGAAAAATGAGCTATCATTTCTCTGAAACTTATAATTTTAGTCGGTAGCTAATATTTTGCTGAAATTTGTTATTTATGGGTTGTGGTGTTCCGGCGCCATTTTAACAAAAGTGTACCATTTTGTGCAAGTAATTTTGGTGGGATCGTTTAGTACACATAATTACCTATCATTTGATATATAATAAGCCCATTTTCTAGCTGGTCCCAGCTAACTCCTTAACTAAGCGACTTTTTCGCCTATTGTCACTACAACATAAGATTATAGAGTGCCGAGAATTTTTGCCAGGTCTGTTTGATTAATATCGTTTTGATAATAACGCAATACTCCTGAGTTGGTGTTATATTCGGTGTTATATAGACGTCTTGCACCTTATATTATCTCCCATGAACAGACTTAATACAAGCTTTTCTCCCTTGTTTATTTTTGGTGCTTGCAAGGGATTTGCCTTTTAGTATTTGTACTATCCATTCTGCTTCAATCATATCATGTAACACGCACAAATTGCCATAGAGAGGAATAAAATAAACCGCTTATTTAATCGTCAGAAAAACCGAGTAGACCAATTACTAATAATTGTAGACGTTCTCTTAAATTGAATTTTAGAGAAAAAAATCAACAAAATAATACACCTGCTTACGTTTAACTTTATTTAATAATGCCGGCCATTAGACAGCGGAGAGAAGTGTCGATTATCGGAAGACACCCACAGTGCTCTATTGGAGTATGTATTAAATGCACGTTGCTATATGGGAGCTGCATTAAAATCGGAGTTTTGCTTTTAACATCCAGTAATTATTTTCTGTGCCCGAATAATGTAGGATTTTATTGTTGTCCATAATATTTTATTAGTGGCAAACATATTCAGACAATTCATTCGTTTAGAGATGTAAGCAACATAACTTTATCAATATAAAGGTTCATGACGCGGTATGAAAACGACGTTCTAGACTAACGTTATGTTAAATGAACATTGATGGCAATAAGCATCGTTAAGATTGGAAATCCATGGATATATAGTTACACCAATTCCATTAAGATATTTTATTTGTGGCTGTTACACGCATTACATGTTTTGTATTGCTTAGGAATACGACATAGTTAAATGGAAATTATAGAAAGAAGGCAAATGTTTAAACAAAGACTTAACTGGATATGGATTACGTTTATTACCTATTGTCACTAGTTTTTTAGGAAACTTTCTACGTCTTATTATTCCGTAACTTATGTGTGGATGACATTTACATCAAAGTACATTAATTAATCAGAATTCGATGCTTTCTGTATGAATGCTTGAACTAAGATCACATTTTAAACCAATGCCTTAAAGTTATTGAGCAATATCAATTCCTATAAACAAAAGTTTGTAGTTTGTAAGTAAAAAAGTCATCCTATGATTAAGACGTTCCTTAAGACTAACGTTTGGAATTTTACAACGGCAGTGTGTTGAATAATATATGAGATCGTTTACTTTTAGACAGATTCAGCAGCACTGAAACGGAATACAGATATAATATAACACGAACACAGAGTCACACTGGAGTAGTGGCGTGTTTAGATTCATTCGGAATGTTTGCTTTCTAATGCACAGTGTCTAATGACCGTAATCAATTTAATTGAGGGCACGTGTTTGCACAGGCATTAAACATGCGAAATGTCATTCAGAGACTTTGGAAATACGGCATTCTGAATAAGGATTTACGATACGGTACTTTTAAAATGTAATTATGAATTGGCAACCATTCGGAAAACAAGTAGAGTGTCGCGGTGTTAATGTTTCAACTGGTTTCAATCAGTTTAATGACGTAACGCGTTTTATAAGGCGATATTGAATAATGTGTTTATTACAGTTATAAATATAACAGGTAATTAGTGCAAATTGTTGAATTATAATATAAACACGGCAACAGGTCCTGGAATAAAATTCTTTTTTCCAATGTGGACTATGAGAGGAATAACCTAAAATCGTCATGCGAAGCATGCTAGTTATTACGTACACTAACAGTTTTGATGAGGTCAATAGTGAAGATGACTTTAACAAAATCGAGTTGTTGTCATCACAAATTGAAACATCTGACGAGTTTTACCTGGCTCCTATCAATAATCTAAGCGATGAAGAAATAGAAACGCTTGAGCGGAAGGAAAAGGAAAGAAAACGAATAGCACGAGTCGTCGCGTTGGTTTCAGGGATTTTATTTTTAGTCAGTGTTGCACTTGTGACCGTGTCACTGTACATGGCTAAAGACATTGACGAAATGGGTAGGTGTTCATTTTTTCTTTTTTTATTCTTATAATATTATAAATATATATATAATACATTACGAGATTTTATTTTGTATAATACTTGTGATATCAGAGTTTTATTCAGTTTTACAGCTCACGAATACAGTTTAGCATGTTCAAATATGGTGTTATGTAAATATCACATCCTCTTGAGGGTGCCAGTGGATATTATCAACCGAGAATGTAATGTCGACCGAGGCGATAGCTGATTTGATTATATGTTGTTGTTGTTGAAAAAAATTGTTTTTAGAACTGAGCTTTTCAAAAAGCTAGCGGTATGATATTTTGCGCTATCACCCTCAACGCGTCATAGCGGGTGATAGCGCAAACTATCATACCGCTAGCGAAATATCAACCCGGCAGGGTATGAGGATTTTACAGTGAGGTATAATAATACGAAATGACATTTAAATATTCGCACAGTAACCAGCATATGGTGCTAACTCACAAAGGTAGATATATATATTTAGCTTTAGTGTGTTGATAAATAATGTGACATGATTGTATGTATATGTATAACTATACAACGTCTACTACCAGTGGATTATAACTATACAGCGTCTTCTACCAGTGGATTAGCAATTATCAACAATTTGCAGTTAGCATTTGTAAGTGGGAAAGTGTCGATTCTTGCGGATTGCGGGAGTATACAGTACTGGTTCTACGCAGGTGGGTGGTCTGCCTCCAACACTTCATTTCGCCCGTCATAGATACCCTAAAATGTACTGGAAAATGATGTGAAGACCACCCAAAACAAACCAGTTTTTTTTACTTACTTTTTTATTTTTACATTTAGCAACATGCATGATAAAATGAGAATGAATATGCTGTTATGATTTCGACTATGACGTCGTTCCCCTGAAGGTCTTTAATGAATATTTTAACAGCACATTTTACTGTAACATGTAATTTTTTCTTATTTATTGATGACAAACTCCAATTTTGATTTCTTTTTTCATTTTCACTGTATCCCGTTGCAAATTATTATTAATATTTATTTTAAAAGTTCGAAGCATTTGTTTGCGCAAATACTATGTTGATTATATTTCTTCAGTAAAACTCAAATATTATTCACAGTTATTTAATAATATGCCCGCAAATTTAAAGTTAAAACGATCATAAATTAAAAATGGACATGTAATTCTAAACAGTAGGTACAAACGTCGAACAATAAACAGCTTTCACAGAATACAGTCGTCGAAAATAAGAATTAAAACAAACAGAATTACAATGTAAATAGGCAGTAAAGCATGCGACAACACAAACACAAACAGGTTGACAATATTCCTACCGCGTTGGAACGGTTAGTGGAAAAAAGACCGCTGGGGGTTTAAATAAGAGTCTAGGGTGCACCAAACATCACTCTAACACTGTTGTCATTCCAGTAAAACGGGTACAGTGTAAATACAGTCCCCGTCAGATTATATTCTCTAACAAACAAGTCAGCATCAATAGGCAATATAAGTTTAACACTCAGATGAGCATGTGTATATGAAAACAAAAAAATCACAATACACGTACTCAGACAGAGTAACAAGAGAACAAACCATAAACGGTACGACACTCAGACAGAGTAACACGAGAACAAACCATTAACGGTACGACACTCAGACAGAGTAACAAGAGAACAAACCATAAACGGTACGACACTCAGACAGAGTAACAAGAGAACAAACCATAAACGGTACGACACTCAGACAGAGTAACAAGAGAACAAACTATTAACGGTACGATACTCAGACAGAGTAACAATAGAACAAACCATTAACGGTACGACACTCAGACAGAGTAACAAGAGAACAAACCATTAACGGTACGACACTCAGACAGAGTAACAAGAGAACAAACCATAAACGGTACGACACTCAGACAGAGTAACAAGAGAACAAACCATAAACGGTACGACAAGATTGCCGCTGTCCCATTAAATAATGAACTCGGCATGACACCCTAGAGAACAAAAGAAGCTGTTTATAAAATATACATGTACATCCATATAACCAACTATTTATAGAAGCAAATGCTGTTATAATCTGTTATATATTGGCTGTCTAAGACCATCACTACATAAAACGAAATAAACATCCCGACAATATTGGTTTAATTTTTACACAGTCTATGGATGTAGCGATATGAAACGAAACAAATAATGATATAAGCAATGTAAATCAATGTCATCTCTTTAGCTGGATCCGAAGCACTTGTAGGAACAAAACACGAATCTGCGTGGTGAACTGCAATGTCACGTAGCCCACTGGCTATAGCTGCATTTTTTGGAAACTGCAACCATAAAATATTCATCAGTTTAATGAATCTTCAGTACTAGCTAGCTTCAGCTAGTTTTTCGCAGAGCTGACAATGTTAATTTAACATTAATCTGTTATTAAGTTTAGCTAGATCGTTGAGTTTGGTTTACATCACTATAAATATACAATAATGGTTACAGTAAACATTTTCAGAATAAGAATAATAATATCAATAACTTATAACGTAACAATTTTGTTGAAGATGTGATTTTTTTAGCGGAAGTGATTATCATAAAAAATGCGTGATTTAATTAATATGTGAAACTCTCATTTAGAACGTATGTACATTATATAAATATTGCATCCCAGTGAGGGTGACAGTGGATATTGTCAACCTGAGGAAAATAGTGTCAACCGAGGAGAAGAAGGTTGACAATATCCACTGTCACACTCATTGGGATGCAATATTTATTTTATTATACCGAACAAATGTTTTGATTAAAATTTAAATATATGAGGGGAAAATAATCGCAATAGTTTTTTTTTTTTTTTAAAATTTATATTTGTATACCAGTTTTGGTTTAAAGTAACAAATCTGGTCGCCACATTTTTTTTATTGTCGTTTGGTAAACCAAGCGTCTTACGATTGACATAACTTCAACTGTATTTTAATAAGCGTCCACCGATTTCTAATTGCCAAAGCGTGTCGTTATTGGAAAGACCCAAAACCTATTTTTATACTTCGCGTGACGTCACAATCGTGTAACAGTAAAAAATGTTTACCGGTCAACAGTAAAAGTTGCTTCACGCTAAGGGTATGGGCAATTTATACAGGAGTGTAAACGAGAGGTATAATAATTACAAATAAACTTCAATGTCACGCGGTTCGCTTTAAATTACATTTGGAATTAGGTGCATGCTATTTTCCAATTTTAAACCAGCCAATATGTTTCTATCGCCGTAGAGTTTTGCCTTAAACCGAATCATTCCACTAAGTGCATATCGTAATTGTTTAAAACTATGTTTGCAATTTAAATGTGATCGTATGTTTTATTTTAAGACAAAAATATAAATGTAAAGTTCGAATTTTATTGCAAAAAAATATTAAGAAATTAAAAAATGATAGAACCGTTTCCTCGTATGTTAAAGATGATTTTATAGATTAACCAAAATAAGTATTTTATTCATCTTTTGTTAAGACAAAAAATAAATTAGTTATTTTTGCTGTATTATCACATTACATTGAAAGATATCTTTGGTCAAAATATATATATTTTTTTATCATTCTTTGCAAATGTTTGTGTTTTGCCCCTAACTCTTAACTTATATATTTTCCTTTCTTTTCTTATAAGAAAGTAGTGAATTTGTTTTTATATAGGAGGAACTCATAACAATACCTGTAGCTAATGGTTCGAACTAGAAGTTTTCATAAACTTAATAACTTTCAAGTCTAATTTCATGTTAATTTTCGTCGAATTCTTAAAAAAACAGACAAATAACAAAAACACAAAAAAAAAAACCCAGATCATATTCCACATTTTTACGTTCAGACATTGACATATCACACTACTGTAACCTTAAACGACAATTTACAAGCACGCTTCTAAAATTGTATTGCAGTTATTTTTATAATTGAAGATATTTGCTTCAAAACGCCATTCTCTACCCTTTTTCAAAAATACGGATGCAGCAAAATTAGGAAGAACATACTAGTTCATGTCATAATGTTTTATACCAAAGGAATCACTAGACTTGAACATATTTGACGAGAATGTCAAGATATTTGATACATTTACAAATGGAAAGTGTTACGTTATAAAGTTGAACACCTCTTTTACATATTTACTAGTAATAGTAAAGTATGCCCTTGACAATAAAGTCCACATCCAGAGAAATTAGCAAAAAATACACTTAACTATTATATAAATTATATAAAAATCATAATTAGAAACACTTCAGGATGTATCCAGAATTATACAGAACAACCACAGCAGCTGTCAAACATTCAGTATATAATTTAGATACCGCAGCCATCCAACCATTCGCAACATCTCGTACACTGCTTCGCAGCATTTCTCGAATGTAAATCGAAGGTTTCCATATTGGTTACGTCATCGCGCCTTAGTTTCCCGTCAAAACAATTTTGCTTTCAAAATCAAAGTTATCATCCAAATTTTGCAATGTCATTTAGCCGATTGCTTCATCAATAGTTTATTTCGGTGACAGCAGTAATAAAACCTTCACCTCCTTGTACAAAACAAATATGCGACGCAAATTATCCATCAACACGTGTGACTAACGATCATACTGTTTACATAGCAACAGTGTAGTATTTTCTGTGCCGTTGCCTTCCGGCTAACAAAATGTCAAGATTTGAACATACCGAAGCTCGATATACACACAAGGCGGGAGCCCGAAGAATGACGGTATTGGCCGAGTTTTCACGATTGTCATCCAACTACACGAAAGTAACCCTCAAAATATGAACATAGTTTGTTTCTCATTATTAGATTAGGATGGCATACATGTAGAACGAATACGGAAACGATTCCTATTTTTAAAACGCTATCTGTATTTGTCGTTAAAATAAAGTGCATTTACTTGTATTTATTTTAAATATACTTCTTCAAAAATATTAGCTTGTTTTAACAATTCCTATTGCCTATGGTAATTGTGGAATGGTGTATTTTCCTAACAATTACAACTACAATTTTAAGCAGGATACATTTATGTTAGTATAAACGTCGAACAGGAAATGTAGCCTTCGCCGAACGCAGTCAAAATACAAAGTGCCTATTGGATAAAAAGATAACACTATTGATTGGATGTACGGAGAGTACGAAAAACTAAAGCTTTTTCAATATGAATTTACCTTAAATACTTAAATATAGATCACGTTAAAGGCTTAAACCAATTAAAAGAAATAGGCCAACGTGTTGATTTCTTATCGATATTTCAAACTCACATTGTAATCAACACAATGCACACATCGACGTCCATGATGTACAGGTTGCAGCAACAATGAGCTTCAATAATCAGCATGGTACAATTATAAACAGTACAGCAGATATAGATGGTTGTATGAAGTCATTATATGTCAGATGTCAACTATGTATATGCCTAATTATTTCAGAAAATAGCATGGATCGTTTTTCAGAATCTTTAGTCTGACAATGAAATAAGAACTGTTTTTCGAACTTAAACTTGATCCACACAATGTGGGAAACACTTTTTGTTTTTAATTTCCATTGTGGCGTCTAGCATCATTTCACGGAGAGGTACGATACACAAATAAGCAGGCGCATTACCTTATTTTACCTTAACAAACATATATACTAACAGTAATTTGATCAACTCTTTTGGAGTCTGGTAATCAGTAATGGACTTTAACATTCTGCCCAATAAGTGGCAGCTGGCTTAAATGTAGTTACAGTGTGTGTTTGTGATTGACTGTTGTCCTTGCATGGTACAGACGGACGTTGTATACACTGAGTAACACTGAGTAACGTCAGGCTTATCTGGGTTTACAATGGACGCAAAGGCCGTGTTTAGCGGGTTAACGGTTACATATGAGTGCTGTGATCAGTTCGAGGATTCGTACATGATATACCAGCATTCTTTAAATTGCATATATTCAATTGGGAAAAGGTATATTTTAAAAATGTGTATGAAGGAAACACGTTATTTTTTTGAAATAAATCTTTCCTCTATTTTGATGAGATGTAATTTTAGATGTACTTGGAAAGTCAATGTTGGAATTTATGGGGGAGTAGTTAGCTTCAGTGACTATTTATGCGTTCCACTACCCCACAATTGTAAGGAAATCTTTGTGAGGTGTAACCTTACGATAAAGAATGCCCTCGTTTTTGTTTAATAATAAATCATCAGCAAATACAGTTATTAACTTGTACTAAATGCTTATATTTCTTCTTATATGTGTATTATTATTATATACATATACCAGGTGACATTTACAATAAGAAATACAACATTTGATTCTACATATATTGAGCTATAGATATGTAGAGCTATATATTTATATATAAGTCTTATAATAAGAAGCTTCATTCCAATATAATAACAATCACACGCCCATTTCTATATTTTAATTTTCTTAGATATATAAAGTCGTCGATGTTAGATATACTCCAAGAAAGGAGAGCCTTCGAAAACAACGTACATACACAAGAGAATACAATAGTAGACTAGGTTTTATTGAATCTGTTCATCAGGGACAATGTAGTGTGGAAAGCCTCTCACACTCTAGGCAAGATAAGTTTAATCGTATAAATCCTGAATTTCATAGATATTTCCAGAGTAGTTTTTCCGTTTGCTGGCGCCTTATCACTTCGCAAATTAATGCTGTTAGGACTCCTGTGCAGAGTTATGTTCAACTCGCCTAAAGATATGATTTAAATAAAGTGTAAAACACCTGGTAACTAAAGCTAATAATGGCGTGTTCATCTGTGCTTACACTTACACACTTATAAATGCATATAACAAGAGAACAACATTTTGGTGAAATCATCATTTTCAACAAGGTTTAAAGAACAAGTTTAATGGCTATGATAGAGCCTAATATGATAAAGCATGTAATCCGTGAACTTGTGCTAGATTTAAATCTGATCGGAGAGAGAGAGAGAAAGAGAGAGAGCGATATTTAAAGAAAAGTAACCACTTTCTAGCGAACCTACATACTTCATTTCTTCTTTTCGGAAACCAAGAACGGAAACTCTGCCTAGCTAAAAGATGTCTTCTTAGATACTCGGCCACATAGCCAATGCTTCTATTTATCATTTTAGTTGTCGTTTGTTTTGCATGCGTGTTAAGGTTGAATACGTTCTGTAAAAACTACACTTTCTGTTCTAATTTTCTATTTTCTTATAAAAACGTTGGAATCGACGATCGATTGATGAATAAGCCCGATCACCAATTAATAAGATCACTATTCGCAAGAACTTCTGTCTAATACACATACATATTACGTACTTTAATGATGATGTGATCACAATTACCTAAAAAAACGTACACACTCCATGCAATTATATATATATATATATAGGGAGAATATATGCGAACAACCAAGGACAGACAACCTTCGGGAGAACTACGACAGGGCGCCTAGCTATGATGAGAGACACAGACATCCTACGTATGCATTCACATCCTATAAAGGATAGCTGCAACACTCTGATATACCGTATCTATACATCATAACACATTATCAACATATACACGCATACATACATACACGTATAGCTCATATGAGTGGGATCACATTTAAGGATGCAACCACCCACACGCTATATTCAGACAGTGACAATGAAATGTGCCGGATCACTAGGATACAATACTGTGAATTCAGTAAATGATATATATTAAAGGGAGATAATTTGAACTGACGTAACTTATATATATATAATAATCATGTACTGTTAAGAGCATTATGTTTATTTTGGTTTAGCCCAAAGAAAGCTGAAAATATGTTGTTTGGTTAAAAATATACTTATATGTTATTGTTCATACATGTAGTGTGCCATTTTACACTATAAAAACAGTACATATATCATGTATATTGGCCTATGTTTTAATTTCTTATTACAGATATGCAATGTTGATGCTCTTGTTATTTAAAATTACAGCCACTCACATTTGTATACCCAACCGTAGACATGATTTATGAGGCACTGACTATTCCAACAGAAAAGTAGAGGAAAACGTAATTAGTTATAAATAAAATTCACTCTATAAAAGTCGACACATATCTAAAACGACTGTTGCAATGAGCTTTAGCTTCGTTGTTTCATCAAGTGACATGCACGTATTCAGGTTGAAGGGCGGTGGACTCTATGACAACGTGTTCCTAAATCCTTTAACGCGGGAACCGTTTGGTGTATGTCCTTAACACCGTTTTGTAGTGCTCTTAACGGTTTTCCCCTTAATACTCTGACTTCAGACAAGCCATCGAGTACATATGAGATTAGCTTCTTATGTTAAACTTATTTTTTGATGTATTATACACATGGACATTTCAGTGTTTTTTCTTATTACAGCTATCTATGCTTTCTAAAATGTAAGGGGTTAACTCGGCGGGTATTATTTTTATTTACACTGTCCTGTTGTTTAGGGATGATGACAGGGTAAGAGTGACGTTTGATGCACCCTTGAACCGGTTTAAACTCCCCGGTGGTCCTTTTTGCCACTGACCATTCTAAGGCGGTACCCCTGTTGTCAACCCTTATATGTTTGCGATGTGCTTTTTTGCTCATGAATGTGTTTGTGATGTACTTTTGGAATCACCTTTGAGCTGTAATACTTGTTGGAGTGACTGTATTCTGTGATTGCTACTATTTCTGTTGGATTTATAACCTTTTCTGCCATTTTATAAGGTAACAATATAAACAGTTTATAAACGTGGGCCGCAGGCTCTGTGAAGAGGACATATTAACAAACGTATCTTGAAAAAAGGATTATTTGGAGTGCATAAACAACTCTATATTTTAAGATAAAACATATTTCAAATTAAGTAATATGTTTTGCTAGTCATCAGATAAAGATTACATATATACTTACGTGATTAAATAGTTTAATGTACGTTTAATCTTTCAGTGACACTAGTCGCCAATTTCACTTTTGAAAAACTGACATTTCTTTTATCATAATTTATTGAATTGTTTTATTTAAATTGGTTACTGAAAATATCTTGTTCGGTTTTTTAACAGTTATTTTATATGACATGATGGTCATAATAATTCATATTGTAATTAGAACGTTGTAGCTATTATTATTATTTTATTGGCATGTGATATTGATTTTCTCTGTTCTGAAATGACAGTCTTTTAAAATAAATATTCTAACTGTTGCTTTACAGTTTATAAATTGCGGTTGGGGCTGTGTAAAGCATTTGTCATATACCAATTCAATGTGTTCTCTTCACAGAGGGAGCACAGTAAAGAGAACACATTGAACTCCTTATAGGACGGTAGCGTTTGATGTTTGTCTTTAATCTGGCCTTGAATTCACCAACCACTCTTGAGAATACTCTTAGTATTAAGCCCAAGTATGCACATTTCAAACACACATATATATTTCTATAAGTTTAAAGGATAAACGTTCATAACAAGCTGCTATGCATAAATAAGATACATACTAATAAATAGCAGACTTCATGCGATTGATTATGTTTGAAGGTCATGGGAATATTTGAGAACGAAATCTGAGTACTTGAGCTCAAGTCTAAGAATAATCTGAAGAATGTTTGGTGAATTCCAGGCCAGGTCTTGTCGTACTCTTAACGGTGTGTTCTCTTGTTGCTCTGGCTTCTGCCAATCAATTGAGTACTAACTTTGTGGCTTTCTAGTCTTTTTTTTATATTATATATACATGATCCTATATATGTTTTATCTTTATTTACACTGTCCCGTTCATTGGGATAACAGTAAGTTAAGAGTGAGGTTTGGTGCACCCTAGCATCCTAGAACCTGGCTTAAACCCCCAGCGGCCTTTTTTTGTCACTGGCCGTTCCAGTGCGGTAGCCCTATACACAACGCTTTTATGTTCATATCATGCCTTTTATTCACCTTAGTAGTTGTTGTCTGTTTATGTGTGTGTTTGTGGTTGACTGTCGTCCTTGAATGCTACATTTCCTGTTCCTATATTTTTAAAATTATGTTGACTTTCTTAAGATAAAAGTTTTTGTTTAATGTCATATGTTTGAGATTAATAAAGCATGCTATTAAGACAAGTTATACAAAAAACAAATACATTAAGTGTTAATTTAGGGAAACGCCATTTACCATTATTACCGCCATGCATACAATAATAACGGCACATAGAGCCTAGTAATTACCTTTTCAGTAAACAGACTACAAGTTTTGAAAGTCGAATTGTTATGTTAAAAACAACATGCACAACATGCAACTTATTATTGTTATTTGGGATCATCAAGCCCATTCTGTTTTGCTTTAAAGTAGAATATCGCTTAAGCCGGTGCCAGGAGGCGTGAGAGGTGTTGCATATTTTAATTACCTTTCATGAACAGACTCAATATAACCCAGTCTGTAATACTTCTAAGGGATCTCCTTTTCAGTATTTATTGCAAACAATGATCAGAATTACAACTATTTCGAAATTATTTGACAGTGTAATGATTCTTGCGTGAAAATTGGCGTCTATTTTGGAATATCAATTGTCTATTCAATTTAAATCATACACTTTGATTAAGAATAATGTTATTGTATTTTTCAGTTTAGCCCTGAGGTAATCACAACGTTACGATGTGCAGCAGGTTCAACTCCTAGCGTTATTGATTGATAATGTTTTTACAAACAAAGTAAACATTATTTTTAAACACAATTTATAGAAACTTTGAAATCAAAATATGCATTTAAAAGCTTATAATGAAACATACGACACACTTTGAAGAAAGAAAACGTTGTAAATCCAACAGGAAGGGAAGAGTAGCATTCCCAGAATACAGTCACTCCAACAAGTATTACAACAAATTCAGTAAAAAACCAGATCGCAAACATATATGTGTTGACAACAGCGATACCACCTTGGAACGGTCAATGGTAAAAGGGACCAGCAGGGAGTTTAAATGGTTCAAGGGTGCACCAAACCTCACCCTTACCCTGTCATTATCCCTAAACAACAGGAAACTATAAATAAAAATAATAATCCAAACTGAGTCGAGTAACGTCTTATACGTCTTATACGTCTTATACCTGACGAAATACGCAATCAAGCCAACAGAATAGAATACAACTTTGTAAATTATGCAAATAAAATAGATCAAACTCTTAGGTTATATGTTTAATTCAATGCAACTTAATTCCCATGTTTGCTATTCAAAGAAGTATATTCTCGGTTACCAAATAAAAAAGGGAAATTGAGTCAGATGAGTTTATGTTTAGTCGGAGAAAGAAAAAGAAACAATTAAAGGGACAGAAATGTCTTTAACATTTAGCTTATAAGACAGAAAATAATAACGTTGATAAACATTGCACAAGTACCATTATTGAATATTTACTAAACAGAAGCAAGATGTTCGGACCGAATTCAACAGCGGTACAAAGTAGTACGACTTCGTGTATTTGAACTCCAGACCCGAATGTCATTAGTTAACTAACACAAGTATAAGGCATAGTTCATAATAATTTTGGTTAGCATGATCTGAGAGAGCCGAATCTAATAAGACACTGTCTTGAAAGTTTCCTTTAGTTTTAAATTTACGCTTTTAACCATAGTGATCCTTTACTACCCAATGTATTGTACAAAATAGTACGACTGCGTGTATTTGCACTACAGGCCGACACTAAAATTGCACTCTCGGGAAATAATATGCGAGGTCTAACCAACTAAGCTAGACGGGTAAGTGATGTAGGGCAATACCTAATGTGGTCATAATCTAATGCGCTAATGGGTGTCATTTGAGCAACATAAATATAAATATTGCGGTCCAGGCTATGGTTACAAACAATACTTTTTTCTTTTCAAATTCAGAGACTTTATTCAGTCCTGCGGACTTATTTGGATCTGTGCTCATGTGTTTATGTTTATGTACATATTAACCTGAATAAAATCAGACAGTGATTTGCTTATGCTGAATATATGCTTTACTTACGGACAGTGTCCCTTTAAAAAATGTGGGAAAATTATGAAACAGTGTTTTTGTCATTTGGAACAATAGACGTCTGTGCATATTACCACATAATACATCTATTTTGCTTATTTGATTACTACGAGATGTAATTACTTAATGAGATATGTTCCAAAGTTATGGACATCGCTAATTGCTAGTGGAAAATGGTTATAAAGAACGAACAATACCTGATTCGTACATTAACGTGAATGTCCCTGGCATTCGGATAATGTGTATCTGTTTAATTTGTAGTGGGAATTTTAATAAAAGGTACGAGACATCATTAATTATAGTTCAACATGTTGTTGGCTCATGTAAGTGCTATTATCTTTATAAAAAGATAACATACAGACAGATACAAGTTTTACAAAGATGAAATTTGAATAATTCGGATATATTTTGTAGAAATATCGTAGGGCGGCTAATGGTGAAAAGAGCGTATGTCGATATCGTGTCGCCTTCATTGACAGGCACATAGGCGGATATATATTTTATTGGGAAAAAAACATCAAAGTTTATCTCGATATCTATTTTGCTATAAATTGGCAAATTATTCCAGACAAGGAACAACCAATGTGACACTCTGCAATAACATTAGTATCAGAAATGGCAGTGGATTCCGTATCAATGGGAATAATTCGAATCGTCATTATATAAAATACAAAGAAAATGTCACTACATTAGCGTCTAAAATGCACGACCTTTATAACACGTTCATATAGCCCGCCTTAGGTAAAACTTCAGATTTAAAGGGGCTGATGCACTTTTTTCAAACAATATTTATTTAAAAGGAATCTGAAAAACTCAGCTGAAAGTATTATCAAAATGGCATGTAAAACTTGCATATTGCAACGTACTGCATGCAACTTGTACTCGAGTTGAGGACTTTAATATTCGTAATCTTTGTATAACTAAAAAGTTACTCAATCAGGGTTACCGTTACCACAAACTTCGTAAAACCTTTGCAAAATTTTATTATCTTAACCCTGATCTTCTTTCCAAATATAAAAGTAATTTAAGGACTCTTCTGCGACAAGGACTATCACAACCTGACTTCTATGGTGATGTGATTTATAAACTTCGTAAGATTCTTGGTCATGATCACTTTCATACTATATTTTTTAAACTTGTTAAAACGTTTATCAAAAGAGGTTATGACTCTATCATTTTGCAACGTACTGCATGCTTGGTGGTGGACCCTTTTACAGTTCGCCACTATGCTTTCCTCATTGGTTTATTCTCTTACTGCTCTGGCTTCTGCCAAGTCACTGAGTACCTTCAGTGTGGCTTTCTAGGCTATTGTTTTTTTGTATTATATTTACACGAGCATATTTGTGTTTTACTTATATTGCCTATTGATGCTGCCTTGTTGGTTAGAGATTAGATCATGGCGGGGATTTCTTTATTTACACTGTCCTGTTTTAATGGGATGACAGTAAGGTAAGTGTGAGGTTTGGTGCACCCTAGAACCGGTTTAAACCCCCAGTGGCCTACTTTGCCACTGACCGTTCCAAGGCGGTAGCTCTATTGTCAACCCTTTTGTGTTTGTGATGTCCTTTGCATTTATTATTGTTTTGACTTCTTGTTTGTCTGTTTGCGTGTTTGTTTCTGTGTTTTGTGGTTGACTGTCCTCCTTGAATGCTACTTTCCCTGTTCGATCTTTTTATATTTCTTTTTAAAGGAGATATATAAATTTCCAAAGAACATAAATGGAGGCGGTCATCTTGGAACAATGACGTCATCGAGCCTTTTTACCATATATGACATACTGTCAAAATATAGTTTAAAGCAAAGAAAATCGCTGCATGAACTCTTTTAAATGTGTCTAGAATACTAGCAGATTCACAAGTCGCACGGGAAATGTAGTCGCACGGGAAATGTAGCATTCACACGCATTCAAAACAAACTACAATTACATGGATAAATGATCTGGAAAATAAATAGTGTTTGATGTTGAATTCGCTGCTATTTGTACTTTTATAACATTGAACATTTCAAAACCAATGTTATTAGTTGAACAATGAATTCTAATAAAACAAATGCAAATGGATACGACGTTTGAATTCAAAACATGCCGCAGTATCTTTGCATTTTTCTCTCAATCTCGTTCTTGCTCTATTAATTAAAACTCTAGTAGTTACTTACTGTTTTGAGAACATAAAATATGCATACGAATTATATAGTTCTTGAGCTGGCTGTAGACCCCCTCCCCCCCCCCCCCCCCCCCAGGGGGAATTTTGTAGGCTATGATTTTCTGAAAGAACATACATTAAGCTTCAAAATGAGACATGTGTGCCATCTGAGCGTTGGGGCTTTAATGAGTTTTGGGGGAAAACGTTGCGTTTTTAGACGAAAATCGTCGAAATCTGGAATTATTTTTTAGAAAAAGAATGGAATATATTAGAACCAATTTGAATTGATGGAATCTTTCCCGGAATGCACCTCTACGTGTTCCACCATATAATTTATGGATCCGATACTTAAATATTGAGATTTTGGGTAAAAATGTTAAAAAATTGAATAAAATCGCTGATTTCTGTAATACATTGGGGGTATTTAACTAAAATTAGAAATATATCTAATACAATAGAAAAAGGAAATATTATAACCTTTTTGGGCAGGGTAAGTTCCAGTAATTTAACAGAAAAAAGTTCCAAACCGCATGATGTTTGGAAATGCCTTAATTTTGGGGTGAAAAAATGTGTATTTTTGTCAAAAATCGCCGGAATCTGGAATTATTTTTTAAAATTAGTTTGAACATAACCTTATCAAATTGAAGCAATGGAATGTTGCATAGCATACACATTCAAGTTTTTCCTGGCATATATAACATATGTGCTCAAATATTGGCATTTTAGGGCAAAATGTTGGAAAAAATAACAAAAATCACTGATTTCTGTAATCCATTGGGGTATTGGGTTAAAATTTAGAAAAAATATTTATTGCAATATAATAGAAACATATTGTAATATTTTGGATAGACAAAGGTCCAATAATTAAGTAGAAAAAAATCCTGAACCATATGATGCTTTAAATATTGCCTTAATTTTCAGGCGAAAAATGTGTATTTCCGTCAAAAATCGACGGAATCTGGAGTTATCTTTTGAAAATAGTTTGAACATAAACTTATCAAATTGAAGCAATAAAATGTTGCACACTATACATATCCAAGTCATTTATTGTATCAGATATAACATATATGCTCAAGTATTTATATTTTAGGGCAAAATGTTGAAAAAATGACTAAAATCGCTGATTACTGTAATACATTGAGGTATTGGAAAACAATTAAAAGTGCATTATAAGAAAGAACGGAATTTTTTTTTTATAACATTTCTGCAGTCCAATGTGCAATAATATACCAGAAAACCTTCTTTTTCTATGGAAAATTCCTACTCTCACCTGGTGATATTGCCATTGACCCATCATATGTTTCCAAGGAGTGCATGGCACGCTGACATTTTATTTGCTAAAGCCTGCTCTAGCTGATACCTTACGGGATTTTTTTATAAAAAGAACCTCCCGAACAAATACAACACATCATGTACTAGTTCTTGAGCTGGCTGTAGACTCCCCCACCCCCCACCCAGCCCCCACACTCTCCCCCATGGGGGATTTTGTAGGGTATGATTTTCTGAAAGAACATACAATAAGTTTCAAAATGAGACAGGTGTGCCATCAATTATGAGCGTTGGGCTTTAGTGAGTAACGTGCATGTAAACTATGTTACCTTACATAACAATTAAAATTTGTACATTAAAAATGTTGAATATAAATTAAATCAAAACCATGTAAAAAACATAATACATGTACTTTTATTAATATAAGTTGAGAAGCGCTTCAAACTTAATGAAACTATTCTGTAATTTACGTTACACCACATTCATTACCAAAAACAAACTTATTTTTAGTGCAAATAGGTGGCTGTAAAAACTGGTGTTCGTCTGTTTTAGACTATGTATAATATGCATATGTATACTAGCTGAAATTTATGTGTAACACAATAAAAATAAATCAAACATGGCGTCCAAGATGGTCCCGTTGTGTCACAAGATCTGTAGGTCGGCCCAGCAGCTATTTCTCTATAACTATACTGTATATAGCCCTAGGTGTCATGTTCGAGGCCCGAACTCAGGTAGCCCTCCCCCTGATACGGTCTAGCGACCGAGTGCCACGCGTAGCGGGGACCTTTGCCGAGGCTGGCCACCGTTCCCGTTGAGTCAACAAAACCTGTTGGTCGGCCCAGCGGCCGTCGGCTGTGGGTCGCTCAAGGCTATTTCTCTCTATATAACTATACTGAATATAGCTCTAGGTGCCATGTTCGAGACCCGGAAGTCTTCCCCCTGTTACGACCTAGGGACTGAGTGCCACGCGTAGCGAAGACCGTTGCCGATGGCTGACCAGCGTTCCCGTTGTGTCACAAAACTTGTGGGTTGGCCCAGCGGCCGTCGGCTGCAGGTCGCTCAAAGCTATTTACTATATAGCTCTAGGTGGCATGTTCGAGACGCAAACTCAGGTAGCCTTTCCCCTGATACGACCTAGGTACCGAGTGCCACGCGTAGCGAGGACCGTTGCCGACGGCTGGCCACCAGTCCCGTTATATCACAAAATATGTGGGTCGGGCTTATCGGCTGAGCGGCTATCAGCAGAAGGTCGTTCAAGGCTATTTCCCTCTATATAACAGTATATAGCTCTATGTGCCTTGTTCGAGACTCAAACTCGGTAGCCCTCACCCTGATAAGCCCTAGGGACCGAGTACCACGCATAGCGGGGGACCTTTGCCGACGGCTGGCCACCGGTCCCGTTGTGTCACAAAATATGTGGATCGGTCCAGCGGCCATCGACCGAAGATCGCTCACGCTATTATCCCTCTATACATATATAACTATACTGTATAAAGCTCTAGATGAGTTACGAGGTTCGAGACCCGAACTCGGGTAGCCTCCCCCCTGATACAGCCTAGCGATTGAATACCACGCGTTGCCGGGACCTTTGCCGACGGCTGCCCACTAGTCTCGTTTTGTCACCCTATCTGTAAGTCGGCCCAGCGGCCGTCGGCCGAAGGTCGTTCAACGCTATATCCTTCTATATAACTGTATATAGCTCTATGTCCCATGTTCGAAACTCGAACTCGGGTAGCCTTTCCCCTAATATGGACTACTGACCGAGTGCCACATGTACTGGGGACCTTTGCTGACAGCTGGCCACCGGTCCCGTTGTGTTGCAAAATATGTGGGTCGGCCCAGTGGCCGTATGCAGAGGGTCGCTCAACGCTATTTCTCTGTTTATAATTATACTGTATCTAGCTCTATGTACCATGTTCGAAATGCCGGTAACGTGGTAAAGTCCAAGTCGCCAGTTGGTACATGACATGTTCCAGAATGCTCTACACATAATTGGGCTTTCAGAAAAATAGGGTGTACAAAATACACCTGGGGTGAGGGTTACTCCTACTAGCTTACAGTCTATTTTTCTATTGTACCGGTATTATATATTTTTCTAGATTTTATCCAAATACCCCCAATGGATTGCAGAAATAAGTGATTTTAGTCCTTTTTTCCAACATATTTCAGCAGATATGTTATACATGATGCCAGGAAACACTTGAATATGTATGCTGTGCAACATTATATTAATTCAATTTGATAAGTTTATGTTAAAACTATTTTCAAAAATAATTCCAGATTTCGTCGATTTTTGACAAAAATACACATTTTCGCCTAAAAATTAAGGCATTTTCAAGCATCATACGGTTCGGGACTTTTTTCTACTTAATTATTGGACCTTTGTCTATTCCAAAAATATTACAATGTGTCCTTATTCAATTGTATTAAATTTGTTTCTAGATTTTAACCTAATACCCCCAATGGATTACAGAAAGCAGTGATTTTTGTCATTTTTTCCAACATTTTGCCCTAAAAATGCCAATACTTTGAGCACATATGTTATATATGATGCAAAGAAAAACTAGAATATGCATGCTGTGCAACATTCTATTGCTTCAATTTGATAAGTTTATGTTGAAACTAATTTAAAAAATAATTCCAGATTCCGACGATTTTTGACAAAAATACACATTTTTCACCTCAAAATTAAGGCATTTCCAAACATCATGCGGTTTGGAACTTTTTTCTGTTTAATCACTGGACCATACCCTGTCCCAAAAGATTACAATATTTCTTTTTTCTATTGTATTAGATATTTTTCTAATTTTTAGTTAAATACCCCCAATGTATTACAGAAATCAGCGATTTTATTCATTTTTTTTAACATTTTTACCCAAAATCTCAATATTTAAATATCGGATCTATAAATTTTATGGTGGGACACGTAGAGATACGTTCCGAGAAAGATTCCATCAATTCAAATTGGTTCTAATATATTCCATTCTTTTTCTAAAAAATAATTCCAGATTTCGGCGATTTTCGTCTAAAAACGCAACGTTTTACCCCAAAACTCACTAAAGCCCCAACGCTCACATGGCACACATGTCTCATTTTAAAACTTACTGTATGTTCTTTCAGAAAATCATACTGTACAAAATTCCCCCTTGGGGGTGGGGGTGGGGGGAGGGTTTCTCCTATTAGCTCACAGCCTAATATAAACACGACATTTAATAAGGCTAGCATGTTTCTAGACAAACTTGGTTTACTAGGAAAATACGTTATCTTCTCTGATTACGATAGAGACGAAGTTTAAACACATCACAACATTACTTAATAATAACTATCTTATTCCCATTATTATCAGATACACCTAAACAGTGCAGGATCATAGATCACATGGATGGTTAGTAGACAGTTACACAATTAAATGACAATGAATGGATATCTGACTATTACATTTTAAATTTTGGACACGCTCCGAATTCACAAGCATCTCATCTAGGTAAACGATCAGGAAGTTGTGCTTAGCGTCGGCGCAGCGTGTAGTACAGCGTAATTAGTACACACATATATATTCACCATAGTGTGTACAGTTTAAATTTATTCAGTTTATTTATAAGCGTAATTCTCTAAGTTTTAAAGCTTCCGAGTGCTTCGTCAACTGTTTCAGTTTAAATGTTAATAAGCATATTCTGCCTTTAACAAGAATGCGGTACTTATGTCTTTAAATGTTTGAATTAAGACCATTAGATACAATACAGATGGGTTAATGACTGTTATTGAGAGACATCAGTCAGTATACTTGTTCTATACTTAAAGGTAAAGGCCACTCTTTTTGTGGTATTATCAATTAACACATTTAACTCTTAAACATCATATGAACATTGCTTGATAGTCCAGGAGAGAAATATATATTTAAAACCGCTACGAAGTGGGATGTAAAAGTAAGTACTATTTGCACGACGTAGAAACTACTTTTACCACTGCGTGACTGCACGGGAAAATGAGGTAAATCTGAATTGTATAGCTGCACAACTATTGCCAGATAATTGATAAATACATTAACCTGTGGATCAATTTATCTTTTCAAAATTTTCTACGTCACCAAATAAAATCATATTGTCGCTTTACACCGATATTGCAATATGTGAATTTTAAATATATATTGTTATGTATTGATTTCGATTTAAATAAGCATTACCATGTTCATGAAACAAAACATGGCTGAAGAACTTTAATCTAGTGCCGACAAATTATTCAGTAATACTGCAGTCTGGATGGCATTATTGACCAGCATGAGGTACGTACTTTTAAAATGAGGTTAGCTTTAGTCATTACTTGTAATGAGTGATGCCTAAAATGTATCGAGATATATAAATTATATTGCATTTATTTACTGTTAAAAGTGACATACATTCTCCGATTTAGAGGTTCATTAATAATAAAGGACAGTCACGAGACAGTATGGTGAATAATAAAATATATTTTTTTCATTTAAACTGATTCAACAGCATTGTACCGGAATACAAATGTTATGTATGACGAGCACACAGTCATACTGGAATAGTGGCGTGTTAATTTCTCGGGATTGTTTGCTTTTCTGTAGATAAACTAATGAATTTAATCGATTTACACGTGTTTGTGCAGTCATTTAATATGAGACATTTCATTCAGGAAATTGGAAATACTACACTCTGCCATTCTAAATATGGATTGCAAGACGGTTCTTCTAAAATGTTCTTCTAAAAGTGTGTAACAGGTAATATTAAACTGCAATTATAGCCGCTTAGTTTGATTAATTAACAAGTAATTGTATTGAAGTATTTCATACACTAATATATGCTAGTGTTGTTCTTATAGTACAATAATTAAGTGCTTGTGTTGGATTATTATAGATACATGACAACCAGTTCTGGAATATAATTCATTTTGCCATTTTATAATTCCCAGACCATGCTAGGAATAACAGGAAGTAGTCATGCGTAGCATGCTGGTTATTACGTATACTAACAGTTTTGATGACGTCGATAGTGGGGATGACTTTGGCAAAATTGAGATACTGTTATTCGAAATTAAAACCTTTGACGAATTCTACTTTGCTCCTGTCAATAACATTAGCGATGAAGAAATAGAAACACTTGAGCGACAGAAAAAGGAGAGAAAACGAATAGCACGTGTCGTGTTGCTGGTTTCAGGGATTTTATTTTTTGTCAGCATTGTACTTGTATCTGTGTCTTTTTTCGAATACATAGATGAAAAGACGAACAAATCAGAAAACCACAAATATGTATACATACAAAGCTAGTACTATCAGAGGCATTGCAATTAGCCACACGCATTTAACATTAATTCACAATTAAGATTTCATATATGAATTATGTATATATATCGTATTAGGATTTCATATATGGATTATGTATATATATTTTAACGTCATTTGCTCACCATAGGGAGTGTTCTAGTTTTTGTTATACATTTCGTACTCCTAGTGGGTATTGAATTAGTCATTAAACATTGAATTTGTATGTAATTATTTCTAAGTTATATATAATGGATCATCCAGGCATACGTTCTATAGGGAGAAGCTGCTGTAATGTTTATAACATGCGTTTACAATTAAATATAAATATATATTTTTCCTGGAAGCAAATGCATCATTCTTGATACAGTCATATGTCTATTTGTCAGGATAATTGGTGTTTCTTCGCAAAATGTCACATATGTCCAAACCTAGTTTAGTATATATTGTAACTTTGTTGCGAGAAAAAGATCATTACTTCACTCTTTCAGTTTATTGTGCAGTATTGCGTGTATTTTTATTACATTATAGGAAGAAGAAAAAACACGGGACATATTATGTTTTCACACTCGGAGGGCGGTTGGGCTGACGGGAGGGTGCAACATATAATTTGCTCTCATTTTAAAATATCTTTGCTATGTAGAAATGTCTTGGTAGGTAGACCCTATTACTTTGGGGGTCAATAGGTTTAAATTCAAGGCGACGGTGATCTCTTTATAAAAATAGGTTTCGGCCAATTTTAAATAGACAGACTTCATGGAATGCTTTCTATCCGCTAGGTAATTATATATTGGTTAGATATAGATTTCTATAGATTTTAGTTTCAATTTCAAAGGTCATGGTCATTGTTACCTTTTTATACCTATAGAGTATGCCTTGACATTAAATATGTGTTGGTGCGCATTAAAACCCCAATTCAATCAATTGACATTAAATATTCTGTGAGGCTTTCATAACTAGTCTTGTATGATTATATGTTTTTTATGGAAAGAAAACAAACGTTTTCATATAGAGAGATAATACAAAATAACCACTCATACTAAACAATTATTATTTATTTTTTTCAATGTTTTATTGTTTATATATCTATATTATGCATCGGTAGTAAAAGCTATGATTCAAGTTGAATATAATTATTTATTTATTTATTTTTCTGGGGTGTGGGGGAGGTGGCATTATAGTATAGTTCTTAAAATGACATTTTTTATAACGTTAGGTAATACAAGATTTATTTTCAAATTGAGGTAATTATGTATGTTATGTTCAATGATATAGTTAGTTAACATTATATTTATAAAAAGTTCAGAAAACGTATAATTGTAGGTTTCCCCTCAATAAAAAGAAAACGGCTGCATGGAATTAGTTTGCTTTACAGTCCAGACACTAGATTGCCTATACCTTTAGGATGTCCTGTTAGTTAAACTGAACAGGGACATAACACCTTATAATTACACGCACACAGGCGCATACACACATGGTTTTAATTCATAAATGATTTGTAGTATTGTAGACTATATTGATTTTGGGGTGAACAGGTCAGAGTTCAAGGTCACTGTGACGCTTTGCGTGAACTTGTGCATTGACTACTTGCAAAATATGATTAAATGACAACCTTTCACGGGGAGAACTTTTGAAAAGCAAATTGATGATACAACCCCACAATCATGTTCTTAAGAGCACCATGCTCATATAGAGAAAATCAGCTGATTCCCAGCTGAGATTCAAATTTCCCCAATTATTGCAATCCACTCTAGGGGTGTGTAAAATAAATCAACTGAAACTAACTAATTACTCCTTCTAAACGTTGAGTTATAATTGTACTTATAATACTTATAAAGTCACGTTTAACAACGAAGTACCATGTACAGGTTGAATACACTTCTGTTCTGTTACAGCTACATTACCTGTTCGACTTCTATAGCTACTAGAAAGGTGTGTCTTGTTTAAGTCATATTGCCTTCAAACACTAATGTCTAGTGTACCTTAAGATTACATACCACGATATATGGGCAATACAGTTTACGATTTATCGATTACAACACAATTGTTGTTAAATAACAATAAATGTGAAATACATTTTATTACATTTCTATGAGTGAAAGATCGGGAGTTCTCAGTGAAAGAGTATTCACAATCGCTAAATATTAATTACTAACTCCGAACACAAAAATAACTAACTGTCACGTTGAGTCATGCCGTCAATAAATTGTTGCTGAAGTCGACGTCTTCCTCCGATAACGTTCAATAAGCGACTATTTTTAGTTAAATCATACATAAATCAACTTATTTTAAAATTTAATGAATAGATTATTTATCTGCTGGGATCTATTATAGGAAAATCCTTCACTCGATGGTAAACGTGTTTTGTTTTTTCACTCCCTCGCATTCTCCCGATCGTGAAAAGAACCACGCGTCTAATATCTCGTGAACGATTTCCCTATAATCGATTCGATCAGTTAAATTATCTCTACATAAACACATATTTGATAATAACATGAATAAGTATAAAAGTCGAACAGGAAATGCAGCTTTCACAGAACACAATAAACCCATACAGGATCAATGTTTGATTAATCATAGCAAATAGTTATATTAGGCATTTAATACAAGGCTGTCTTAATTAAAAAACACCCCAAGAAACATCTGTTTCATACCTATTGATCAGGATCTACTGACCAGGATAAGCAAAATGTCAATGAAGTTCCCCGGACACGTTTAGCTCAGAAAACCTATTTTGTACAGTCATCCATTAATGTTGGCTGTCAAATAGACTCATACCAGTGTAAGCGGTCCAACGTTGTATGAAATACTAAAATACCTAAAAGTTTTATGTTATGTTCTGTGCAAAATTTGATGTAAAGTTCATGTGCCATAAGCAAATTATGTTTTAACAGGGTTCGAAATGGCAGGCTAGATACAAACGAAATGGTAGATTACAATAAAACATATACTGAAGGCACTGGTTACAACATTCAATTGAATCTGCATGACAGGAACGTCTGTAATATAATTTAAGTTAAGACAAAGGAAACAACAAAATGAATGTGCCAACGATTTTTTTTTAAATATGCATTATGTTGAATTATATACATATAAATAAGATACTTAGTACATTATGACAGTATTTTCAAGACTCTTTCTTTGGTACTATTTTCTTCATAAATACTGTCTACCAATACTTACATATAGCATACATATAGATGTATATATATATTTGCAAACAACCGAGGACATACAACCAAGGACGGACTACGGCAGGGCGCGTTTAATAATATCTATATAAAGTCTGAAAGAATACCACTGAAACATATGATTTCAGTGAAGTGTATAACATCTGCTAAGCTATTAATAACAGGCTCCCGTCAAAATAGTTATATTGATATGAAAGAAAACAGTGAGTGTTTGAAGATTCCTGTATACGTGCATCGCGCTAGTTTGTTTTTCGTTCTTATACAAGAAGCATGTCTGCATGTACTAGTGCTGCATACATTAATTATTAATGCATTGTTGTTTAACTCCTTGTTTAGATCCTTAATTCATTACAGATGATATTGTAATATTATGGTTCACCGTTGCAACATTCATTTTGTGAGAACTGTTGTGGTATATTTTATTTTATTGTTATAAACAAGTCTAATTATGATAAATCAACCTTATTGATGTATGACATCGTACCATTCTCTCAACATTCCAAATGATTATACATAGCTCGCGTTAAACATACACTTCACCATTTCGATGTAGTGAACTGATTAGCATCGATTAATCATTTCTTTACAATCAGTAAATTGCAATTTGACGAACATTGTTAATTTGATAACTATTTTCTTGTTTCTTGTTCTCAAGTCGTTTAAGTTAAGCTTCGTTGCATAATTATCAGTATATATATCAGTTTCTCTGAAAATGTATAATCTCGAATATCTGTCTAAAATAGATGGTAAAATATTGAAGCTTTTAACAGTTTTATTACCAATCAATTTATGTCATCTTTGAAATACATTTGATGAAAATATTTACAAATATGTTGCATAGCGTATAATATAAGGATAATATGTTCAACATTTTGTCAGAACACGAAGTTGTCTCTTTCTTTACGTACACATGATACTAGTGTGTGATTTATGTGTGTATTGACTGCATATTATCCGTTTGTTTTGGGGTCATTTTCAGCATCTATAACATCAATCTGTATAGGTTAATACTAATTAACTATTATTATGTCATTTACTATCAGCTTTTGACAATTGATCGTTCCAATGCGGAATACCCATTGTCAACCATTTTATGTTTGCAATGTAATATCTTGTCTTGTATTTATCTTTGTAATCATTGTCTGTTTCTATGCTTGTGTTTGATTGACTGTGGTCCTTGAATGCTACACTTGCTTTTCGACTTTGATATCTACTTTATATGCTGTGTGACGACTGTATCAAAAGTCACCACGACTACAAATTAGTAATGTTACTACTTACGATCCTTTGGGATCATCAAGCCCAGTCTCTGTGACATTAAAATAGAATACCACTGGGCGTGAAAGCTATTGCAACTGATATAACCTTTCACGAACAAACTCAATAAAACTGAGTCTGCTACTTTTTTCTCTGGTTTGTATTCGTTGCTTGCGAGAGATCACATGTCAAGTATTTATTTTATTTAACTGTAATGTGGCGGTTATAAAATGTAGGACTGAGCCACAGTGTATTAGTCATCATTACACCAACTCGGCAATATCCCGACACTCAACGTGAATATGTCGAACAACATCCTAATAGTAAGGGTCCATATCGACCAACATCGTTCGAGTTTTTCCGTATTGGCCTGCATTGTGAGCTAAGGATCCAGTTTTAGGCTTAATACCGACCACTTTGTGAGATTAGACTCAATATCTACCCACTTGTTTAAGTTAAGACACAATATCGACCCACGTAATACGATTTAGGTTCTATATCCACTGTTCCTATTCCCAATAATGTATTGCTTTACATTTAAAGAAGCTTTCTCGAACGTTCGTGACAGGAAGACAATTAACCACAAATGGCAGTGTATCGATTCGACATCTAGAAGCAAATACAATATGTCAAATACAAATCTAATCATCAAGCTAATCAAATCATCAAAATATAATTATAAACATCAAGTAAATTTAAAAGCATGTAACATTGACGTATAATACAGTATGGTGAAATAACACGAATACGTTTGTAGATTGAGGATATATGCTTAACCAAACAGCTAACGCACCAGTAGACAATACCTTTAATAACTCATTAATAGCATTCAATAAATCACAACAAATTTCATTTTGAACGAGACAAATATCTTGTCAATAACCAATCGGCATATAATAAGTTCATACATTAAAGTTATTGTCTAGTGGTGCGTTATTATGGTTCAGTATAGTTAATTTACGTCACAATTGATGAGCGGGTATTCATATCGCCCAACAGAAAGAAATAGCGGAAAGTTCAAGTCCTTTAAGTACCAAAAGTCACCAGCCCATCAAATAATCAAATTGGCATTCTTAAAACATGCACACACGTTACAACGACCGATGTTCCCCATCCCTCTGTCGAATTCCGCAAGAGGAAATTAGACGAAAATAATAAACAGCATGAACCTATCGTCAAATAATCAATACACAACTACATAACTTAAAATTATATATAGTCATGAAATGAACAATTATGCTAGGTAAATTAGGAGGAAATTATCTGTCTTTTATGAAACCTCGTGTGCTTATCTTGACGTTGATTTCTTTCCTATTAATAATAAATTCTTCATAAGTATACTTGAAATGGAAAGATTGTTTGTTTATTTCCAATTTTCTGTTTATTTATCGATTATCATTAGTCTGTTAAAATACCGTATATAGTTTGTAAAAGCAGATATAAAAGTTGAACAGGATATTCAAGTACCACAGTTAACCAAATGATAATTACAAAGGGGACTAAAATGCAAGGTATATGGCATTTAAATCAGAATATTAGTATAGCTGCATTTCATATTTTTTTGCTCTAGAATACTGTTATGAACCATTCTTCAAATAGTCGACTCAGTCTTACATAGTGGTTAAATGTTATGCTTTAAAATTAACTGCTTAGATATAGATATTAAATGAAGTGCTAACGCTATAAATTACAAATCACTTCGAATCACAAGGAATGCACGTATTGCTAAGTGCCAGAGATAAACGATAAAGTAATGGCACTAATTGTTTGTTCGGGTAAAATACTGAACGCATTAAATCTCAGGTACAATAAAAAACTGAACGTTTTAAATTTCAGGTACAATACATTGTGTTGTGTTTGGTGATTTAACATGTCTACGTAATAAATTTATTGAATTGATGTTTAACGACTCGAACTATCCCAGAGAGACGGGAAATATGCATAGGAATCAGCGAACCGTAACATGGTCTTACCTTCCGATATATTGATTTGGTTCATTAACGTGCTCGGAGGCTAGTCTCAGGTACACGGGACCGGCCAGATGAGACCGGCGAGGCTAAGACATAGATTTTAGCCTAAAAACTCACCAAAATACGTACTTCAAACAATGTGACCATTGTATATTTACAGTTGTCAGTTTGATGGAGTGGATAATATATTCATAACTTACAATTACGCTTTAATGACAAAAACAGATTGTTGTCTCTTGATAAAAGAGTTCCCGAAGCTTATCCAGAAATAGGGCTGTTTATTTTTTGATTGTAGTTGATGTTGTTTAGAAAAAGAGTGTGAGAGTGGACCTATTGAGTTCTGCTCAACCCGGGGCTAGAGGGCGTGAGCGGTAGCTAGCATATTTCACTACCGCTCATGAACAGTCTCAATCGAACCGAGACTGCAATATTTCGTATGTGTCGTGCTCGGCCGTTTCCAAAGGTCCATTATCATACTCATTTTTGGAAACGGCCGAACATGATACATATGAAATATTGCAGTCTCGGTTTGATTGAGACTGTTCATGAACGGTAGTAAAATATGCTTGCTACCGCTCACGCCCCGGGTTGAGCAGAACGTTTCTTTAGAGAAGTTTAGTGTTGTTCAAAGCAGATAAGCATTTATGTTTCATTTTGTGGTTCGACCTGTCCGATTTCCAATATGAACATAATAGTCTTGAATAAGTACATCTGTTTTCAGAACCCGTGAGTATAAGCGTTTATTTGTACTCACTGTATTGCACTGGACATTTTAGCAAGCAGACTTCGGTTTAATGTTTCGTCCGAAGGAGTGGTAAGGTGGGAAATACCTTGAGCCGGAAAACGTTGACATAGATGTTAGCATCGTGTTCACGTGTTCACGCTATTCAATCCTTCAGCGAGCTACAATATAAACGCTTTCTTCAGACAGACCAGTGTTAGAAAACGTATCAACGCATGACCACTAGACTAAATCATTGAGAATAGTTTGGGTTACGACAAAACATGCTCAATATCTGAAATTTCAATTATATGATGAATAAGTTATATGTCCAAATGTTCTGGTCTATCAATGCCCACAAAACACTAATCACGCATTCTGTTTACAAGTATTGCCCACTTTCATTCAATTCGATTCAATTCAATTATTTTATTCATCATAAACATCATACAATCATGACAATGTTGATCGCCTATTACAATTAGGCGGATACGTTACACTGAGAAGAGCATGTATAATATTATCATGGAGTAAAGCTACAAAAGAGCACTTACTTATTGACTGTCACAACATACAAACATATTTTATGGGCGAATTGTTTAAGAGTAATTGCAATTGATTGAAGTTAATGAATGAAACCAACCTTAAATTAAAACGATTTATAAAAGAGGTTATCGATAAAACTGTATACGTTGACCTTAATGCCAATATAATCTACTGTTGTTTTGTTTGTTTTGATCACCGTATATGACTGTTTTAGTCATTCGATGACATCGATATATATATATGTTCGTCACTCGTAATAGTTGTTATAAAAGTCGAAAAATAATTTTGTAGTTGTATTCATATCTTGTTTGAATTTTACCTTCCATTTAAGTCTGACGGCAAGATATCAAAATAAAAACAATACAGGAAGCCATTGAGAGTGAATAATACAGCTGCAAGAACTTGTTTAGCAATCGATGTAAAAGGCATTATGTTTAAACAAATCACGCAAAAAGTATGTATAGTTAGGGAATAAGTATACTTACTCGCTGGTATAGCGCACCATACACGGATTTCTGGGGATCAAATTGTGCGCTGAAAATATGAAACATACGTACACGGCAGAACAACTTTTATATTTGCCAGTGCATAACATATAAAACAGTGTGTGCTAGGGCCGTAGTGTATGTTACACGTATGTTTGTTTAAAAATAAATATGGACACATATAAAACACTATTGTTATGACAAATAATATATTCATGAACATCCGTCAATGCATCTATGACATTAATACATCGGATTGATTTTCGGCTTTATTTAGCATAGTGCATTTTCACCTTTTAGTGCATATTAAGACATTACGGGCTCCAACATTTGGAGAATAGATGTGTTTATCTTCGAAAAACATAAATGATGATATACCGCAAGATAGAGTCTACTGACGCCTTAAATGTAATAAAATCGTACGTGGTCAATGGAGCTTATAATTACAAGATATTCATCATGAATTGATGTATGTGTTTTGCCACTGATCGTTCCAAGGCTGTATCCCTCTTGTCAACCCTTTTATGCTTGTGATGTCATATCTTGCCTTTATTCATCTGTGTAATTATTGTTTGTTTCTGTGCGTGTTTTTGGTTGACAGTGATTCCTTGAATGCTACATTTCCAGTTCGAATTCGAACTTTTAATGTATTCCTATTTACTCACTATATTTAGGTGGACTGGTTTTGTTTGACTCTTCGCCGACTTGTCAATATTCTATGTATCCTGAAAATGCACCGGTTTGGCTAGATCTAGAAATAGTTTGACATTTAAATATATGTCAGTATAATAAATAAGGCTATATTGGCCTGTAACATCTAACACATAATAACTAATTGTTCTCTAACAGTGTATCATATTCAATAAAACTCCATACCAAACGGCATGAGAGTTGTAAAATACAGATTTCTAAATTTCTACTCTGCTATTTAGGAATATATCAATCACGAACGTTGGTTAATAACAATTGTGAATACATTTAATCCGCATAGACATTCTGTAAACACGACATTTAATCAGCCTGGGCTAACGCGTTTCTAGATAAGCTTGTTTGACAAGAAAATACTTTATCGTCACGGAAGTATTGAATTGAGTTTTAAGGCGGGCCAACACATGAAGGGTTATATGGCGCCTAACAGGAATGAACATGCCAGCCTCATCCTCCATTTACATCAAGATAAAATATGGAGAATGGGCCTATAACCCTCTGACCTGCAGAACTGCAGAGTTGCTGCAAATTGTATAATAAACACTTCATTTACGATGGAGTCAGTTTCCACGTTTGCATATGCGGTGTCATGATAAAGACCTTGGATGAGCATGATAAAAAATGACAAAATGAATATGAATTGGGTGGGGAAGGTCCTACCCCTCTGCATGTGACAGTGTGTTTGTGTGATTGCAGTGGTTGTATTCTACCCCGGCAACCACACGGGGAGATATTGGAAGAGATAGCGCTAAAACACACACGTTTATATCTCAAGGATGAATATAGAATATACAGAAATATATTGGTTTAACTGTCATATATATATATATATATATATATATATATATATATATAGGGAGAAACATTTGTGAACTACCAAGGACAGACAACCTTCGGACGAACTACGGCAGGGCGTCTAGCTATGATGAGATACACAGAAATCAAGCGTATAAATTCACTCCTTAAAAAAGGTAGCTGCAACACACGTTGATGAACTGTATCTCTACATCATAACACGCTCGTCTGGAGGCACAATTAACATATAGACGCATACATACATACAATTATAGCTCATATGAGTGGGCCACATTTAAGCGTTCAACCACACACAGCTATAATGAGACAGTGACAATGAAAGGTGCCGGATCTTGGGGATACTGTGAATTCAGTAAATATAATAAAGGGAGAGAATTTGAACTCCCTATATATATATGACTTCTTACTTTATGAAGGTTAACTTCTTTCCTTCTGATGTATAACTTCGAGAAGTGTACTTCTAACTTCATTGTATCTGATAATAACGCTTCTTTTCTTGATTTAGATCTCTCGATTGAAAATGGTGAAATAATTAGCAAAATCTATGACAAGAGAGATGATTTTAATTTTGACATTGTTAATTATCCCCACTTAGATGGGGATGTTTCCCGAGCAACTTCTGATGGGGTATATGTGTCTAAATTTATTCGTTTTTCAAGAGCTTGTACTCGAGTTGAGGACTTTACTATTCGTAATCTTTGTAAAACTAAAAAGCTACTCAATCAGGGTTACCGTTACCATAAACTTCGTAAAACCTTTGCAAATTTTATTATCGTAACCCTGATCTTCTTTCCAAATATAAAAGTATTTTAAGGACTCTTCTGCGACAAGGACTATCACAACCTGACTTCTATGGTGATGTGATTTATAAACTTCGTAAGATTCTTGATCATGATCACTTTCATACTATATTTGTTAAACTTGTTAACAAGTTTATCAAAAGAGGTTATGACCCTATCATTTTGCAACGTACTGCATGCTTGGTGGTGGACCAATTTACAGTTCGCCACTATGCTTTCCTCTTTAATTGTACGATGACCGGACAGGCTGTGGACCCTATGATGACGACTACCTAAAGCCCATTGGGACGGTGGCGTTTGATGTTTTTCTATGATCTTTCTTGTTGTGCCCTTAATGGTTTATTCTCTTGTTGCTCTGGCTTCTGCCAAGTCATTGAGTACCTTCATTGTGGCTTTCTAGGCTATTGTTTTTTTGTATTATTTTTACACGAGCATATTTGTGTTTTACTTATATTGCCTATTGATGCTGCCTTGCTGGTTAGAGATTAGATTATGGCGGGGATTTCTTTATTTACACTGTCCTGTTTTAATGGGATGACAGTAGGATAAATGTGAGGTTTGGTGCACTCTAGAACCGGTTTAAACCCCCCAGTGGCCTACTTTGCCAATGACCGTTCCAAGGCGGTAGCCCTATTGTCAACCCTTTTGTGCTTGTGATGTCGTTGGCATTTATTATTACTTTTGCCTTCTTGTATTGTCTGTTTGCGTGTTTGTTTCTGTGTTTTGTGGAATGCTTCTTAAGAGTAAGAGATACACATATTTAAAGGTAACCCTGTATTTGTTACTAGACTTTAAAAACAGAACGAACAGAACTTTATGGTATTTATACTCAAACAATACAGGTTTTCTACTTCGGCCTAAATAGACAGATATTAAACAATGCATACATACATAAATAAATAAATATACTGAAACTACCACTATAAGGAATTGTTCCAGTTATCATTTAATGTCTTTATATTTATATATTTATATTTAATGAGCATAAATGCCCACCCGATGTCATAAAATGAGAAAAGTGTCCTTTAGAACCACAACACCCACACGCAAAGGCACGGTAGGTATACAGTATAACACACACTAAATCAATTTACAAAAATCATAAAGTGTTGAAGTCAGGGGACCGGCTTTGGAGCGATCAGTAGGCAGTAAGTCCTTCTGGTTAGCTTAAATATATTTTAGGTGAACGCAGCCTCATTAAGTATTGTGTTCAAAAATGTTATAACAATCGCAACATTTAAAGTACACACACTATATATGAAGAGTTAAGAAAACCGCGTAGACTAACTATTGATAATTGTAGAAATGCACTAAAGTTTTAACAGCGTAATCAACAAAATATTACCTTTGCTATACCTTGTCTGCATCCAGTACCAGACAAGCGGAGAAAATGAATAATGAGTATCGGTTCAAATACATAGCGTACTTTTGGGTACGTATGACATGCTAGTTGTTTTGGAGGTGCATTTACATACATCAGAGATGTTAGCTAATACGAGTGGCTAACTAACCATTCATATATGTGTCTGCATAATATAGGGATATATTTTATTAATAATCTCAGTTTGTCGAATTTGCACTCAATAAAGGTGCAGGTAAAAAACACATAACAATAAAAAGGACACTACAGGGGATATAAAAGAACGGTAAAATTAACGGCTGAACTAATAAGTATGTGAAATTCTCAATATCGGAAGTCCGCAACATGTCAGTCATATGGTATAGTTCCTGTATTGGTAATAAAGAAAGAAAGCAGAAATGAAATTGTATAGGAACAGAGTTTATTAACTAATGTTGTATAGGAATAGAGTTTATTAACTAATGTTGTATAGGAATAGAGTTTATTAACTAATGTTGTATAGGAATAGAGTTTATTAACTAATGTGATCATGTTACCGAAGTATCCGAGCTATATAATTTAATGGTACTTGTGTCTGGCTGGCATATTAATGTTATTACGTCGGCAACACGTAATGAATAAATTGTTTTATAAACACTTCAGAAGACGCGTAGATTTATTTTGGATGAGTGTCTCTGTATTACGAGATATATTAAGTTATTATTCAAGTGTATATTGTTGTTATACTGTATGAGGAGAAACATTCATTTACCTTGCACGACTTCGTTTACGAATGTAATACAATCATGTAATACAATCATGTGGACATGTTTTGTCATGTCATGTGGACATGTTTATAGACAGTGTGGTGAATACTATATGAATTATGTTAAGATATCTTTTGAAGAACTGTATATTATAATCGGAATACAGATGATATGGAGCACGATAACACAGTCATATTGAAACGTGGCGTGTTTGGATTTGTAAGAAGTGTTCGTTATTCTGTTGATCTTCTAATGTCATTAAAAGGGTTCATCCTGTGCTACTGACGACTCTTCCTAAAGTGCTTATTAGCCTATGCCATTAGTGCAAATGTTAATATAAAGAATACAAATGCCTTTTTGGAAACTAACTTGTATTGTTTTATATTCGAATACCTAGAATATGCAAGGAATAACCTGAACTCGCCATGCGGAGCATGCTGGTTATAACGTACACAAGCAGTTTTGATGATGTCGATAGTGAAGATGACTTCGAAACAATAGAAGTGCTGTCATCACAAATAGAAATATCGGACGAATTTTATCTGGCTCCTATCAATTACCTAAGTGATGATGAAATAGAAATACTTGAACGAAAGGAAAAGAAGAGAAAACGAATAGTACGTGCCGTGGCATTGGCTTCGGGGATTTTGTTGTTAGTCAGTGTTGCACTTGTGACGGTGTCTCTGTACATGGCTAAAGACATAGACGCGATGGGTAGGTGTTCATGTTGGTATTATTTTAATTAGATAAAAGTATACTCGTAGATTCAATAGGTAGGGTGTTCTTGTTTGTTTTATATAATAATATAGACGGATGCAGTAAATGCTGCGTTACTTGCGTTTAACATCTTTATTATGTTTATAACCGACAAGGCTATGTTATAATGTTGCTTTCCCCCAAAAAATGGTTAGAATAAACAGTGGCATACGAACTTGACACACGAGGTTTTTCAGTGTCTTCTGTCAATAAGACGGCTAGTGGGGCGAAGTAATTAAAATGCATCAAAATAGCGGCTACATTTCATTACCACGACGAGTCACATTCATAATAAAAAAGACTTGCGTCTTGCGGGCAAATAAGGAACGTTTATTTATGGTAATTTAAACGTATTATTTTCTTGTAGTGTAACTTAAATCAATAAAGTTTTCTTTTGAAACGGAATTCTTGTTCCAATTTCCTAAAATATAGTTTCACGTCACGCAGCGCTAAAGTACATGTGTTATATAATACAATGTATACTGATACATCTTGCGGCGTGTTTAAATCGTTTAAGTTACATTATAATAAATTACTTAAATCCACTATGTTTGCAACAAACGCAGTAACTTAGGATCATTAGTGATCTACCTGTGTATAGTTTGGAGATGTATAACGCAAATGGTGTTATGTGTATAAGATTGCAGAAGATGTTTTATGTATAAGCAATTATTTTGATAATTAATCCTATTTTGGTATTGACTGTAATGGAGTGCACGGCCTCTGGATTACTGAGCCTAAGTGCAAACCATTAAACTATGGCGCTGCCCGTAGACTTGTCCGTCGGATGGGGAAGTAAACCAGGTTGTCCCGTGTATCGGTCTATCCTCCGAGCACGTTAAAGAACCATAGGAATCTATTCGATCATAAGAGTAGGGCACGGTTCCCAGATTCCTATGTATCCTTCCCCTCTCTCTTCGGCTCTAAATAACCTATATTGTGTTGGTGAGCCGTTAAACAACATTCAGTCATGATGCCTTACGTTCAGGTTGATAGCTTCCTTAAATACTGATATTTGGCATGCTATTTATTATTAAAACTATTTGATTCCTTGTTCTTTAATGTGACAGACAATGATACAAGGGACCGCCCGATATACGTCCCTATTTGACAGACAACTTTATGTAAAGCTGTTTAAAGAATAAGAATGAATGGGTGGTCAACCATTCTAGAAAAAAAGACATTAAAAAGGTTTTAAAAAAAGTTTTGACCTTCTACAATCTTCGGGAATATTATCGAAAAGAAATATATAATCTTAATATAGTTTTATACCTGATATATATCAGATATAAAACCTGGTATGAATCAACTTAACCTAGATATACAGTTACGTATGGATTAGATATAGATAAACTCTGACAGTAACATGAGGAGTCCCACTAAGAACTATATAAACAGAGTATATTATTAGATATTATTTATTAATAGAAGTGGCACGAAACATCTATCTAATATCTAACATAATATTATTATTTTAGAATAAACAATATCGCAGGTACTCCTACAAAGTTCTGTAGAAACATTCAGAAACACCCAAACTAAACGAGGAATAATATTAATGGAACACACGACAGTCTTGTAATATGTGTCAAACATTTAAAATATACCTCCACTTATTAATTTAGTATCCTTATTAATGGAACACACGACAGTCTTGAAATATGTGTCAAACATTTAAAATATACCTCCACTTATTAATTTAGTATCCTTATTAATGGAACACACGACAGTCTTGAAATATGTGTCAAACATTTAAAATATACCTCCACTTATTATTTGGTATCCTTTGGACTTTACGCCTGCTTGCATAAATAAAACGGTACTATTGTTTTTGAGATGTCAACTTGTCTTCATTATTCTACTAGTGTAAAGATATTGTTGGTGTAATATATTCAAAAATAAGTAATATATAAACATAATTTACTTTACCTACCTTTCCAATAATTGTTATTTTTAATGATTTGCAAGTACACAAATTGTGTTGACATATTTATGAGCCGCCAATAGTTTGACAACAATCAATATTGCCAAGTGTCAGGTTATGAAAGCAGGCCTGGTTAGACGGAAATTACTTAATAACTGGTACAATTAAAATAATTGGATTTAGCTTATTTGATGAACCTGCCCTGTTAGACGAAGGCTAATTAATAATTGGCACCATTAAACTTGTTTGCGTACACATGCGTATGTAGTGTTGAACAACGTAAAATAAATACGCCCTCTTGCATATTTAGACAGGTATTTTAATGACTTCCGCAACCCCACGGTATGCCATGCATTGTTCGTGGGTGTTTTAGGCAAACGTTCAACTATTGGACCGTGAATGCTCTACGCATTGCAAAATGCAAATTCTTTCTAAACATTCTTAGTAATATGATTACATAATGATGATGTAAAAAGTGCAGTTTCTTGGTACAAGCACATAGTTGCTGATTATCATTGTTTATTACGCACCGTTTAAAGAAGATGCATATAGACATCTGCACAGAAGAATGGTATGCATCGATGCAAAATTTGTAAACCTCAGAAATGATAAACAAAAAAGTAAAACAAAAATTTAAACAATTTGGTGCTTTCAATCATATATTTGTATCAGTTTAGTAAATATGTCTGAGGAATGTCTTGTGCGTGATGGACGTTTTTTTAATTGTGCGAAAGCGCATTGTTCGTCGTTCGTCGTCGTCATAAGTCGTCTTGTCAATCGTTGTCTATCGTCTTGTAGAACATTTTACTTCACGCGACAGCTCCGGAAAACTTGAAAATGTAACTTTATTTCTTTAGAATTTAGACAAGTTTGAAAATCAGTAAAATCGACGCACGTTTTACATATGTATATCACAGGAGTATTCATTACGTGGTCCGAGTATTAACTTTCATACCGCATCAACCTTAAACGCCCAGTGGCCTTTATTGTCACTGACCGTTCCAAGGCGGTAGCCCTGTTGTCAAATCTTTTTGTGTTTTTTGACGTCATATGCCTTCATATACGTGCCCAATATAGGTGGTTTTGGTTTTGAAGTAGAAAACCGCTTAAGCCGGTGCTAGGGGGCGTGATAGGTGTTGCTTCTTTCATTACTTCTCATGAACAGACTCAATAAAACCGAGTATGCTGCTTTATTCTTTTAATTGTGTTTGTTGCTCGCAAAGGATCACCTTTATCAGTATTTATTCCATATTAACATTGCCATTCATATTTGCCATTTTGCGGGTTTTTGGGTTTACTGCGTTTAAAGCGGCATTTCCTGTTCGATTTTTATACTTATTTTAAACTAGTTTTCGTATTATTAAATTAAAAACATTTAAAGGTAATTTTAAACAGTTCATCGCATTTTTTCAGTAAAATAATGTTTTATAACATGTTTCATTGTCAAAATATCCGTTAATGGATCAGCTGAAATACACACATTTCATGTTGTCTACAGAATGCCTAGCACTTATATACAACAAAGAAATTAAAAAACTTCAATAAATTGTACATGAAAACACACCAAACTTTCTAGGCTATTGTTATTTTGTATCATATTTACACGAGCATATTTGTGTTTTACTTATATTGCCTATAAGTGTGAGGTTTGGTGCACCCTAGAACCGGTTTAAACCCCCAGTGGCCTACTTTGCCACTGACCGTTCCAATTCGGTAGCCCTATTGTCAACCCTTTTGTGTTTGTGATGTCGTTTGCATTTATTATTACTTTTGCCTTCTTGTTTGTCTGTTTGCGTGTTTGTTTCTGTGTTTTGTGGTTGACTGTCCTCCTTGAATGCTACTTTCCCTGTCCGATCTTTTTATATTTCTTTGGAAACAATGTGTGTGTGATTAATATTGTGGATGAGTTAGCCAACGATTCCTACGTTAAAAGTAAGAAACAAAGCCTCTGGTTATGTGAATTGCAGTTTGCTTTCGCAATAGCTTGATATGTTAAATGATATTGGGGTATATCAAATTTGAGATTAAATGTTTATTTCAATACGGTTAGAGTTAATATTGAGAAAAATCGAAAACTCAGTTGCAGAGTTGTATATTCTTTTTGATATAGTGAAACTTTAGTTTTTGTTACCTAGTAACTTCGGAAAATGATATGTGAATTTCCCTGAAATTTGTAAGAATGTACAATGAATTGGGTGTATGTTATGGACACAAATACGGTATACGAACTAAATATATGAGAGTTGACGGATACAAGTAAATATACATAGCTTTTGCAATGAAAAATAGTTCGCTGGCTGCGACATCATTCTCTTAATTATGAATAAATTAATATGAAATGAGTTATGCCTTTAACTGAGATATATGTGTTTTAGTTAGGACACATTTCACGCATAGTAAAATAAGAATTCAGGCGACAGTGGGGAAGTTATTTCTAAAATAAATGCTATTTATAATATTGTATGACAAGTGCTTCAGTCTACCTCTTTGAGAGCTCCGCTTGCAAAAGTTCTAAAACCTGTTAAATTGTTTATCTAATTATTTCAATTGCTCGAGATAATTACATTCATATGTTATCTCATATGGCGTAACATTTGTTATAAAAAAAAAGAAACAACACTTAACGGATGCTTGTGCACCATTTACATGGTGTAATTCTGTAAACAATCAAACAGATTGGTACAAGATTATATGTTTGGTTTTCGGGTATAGCGTTTTGTTACGAACATTGAGCTATACATAACATTGAGCTATACATGGCCGGAAAAAGCAACCCACTAACAGAACTTGAATAATTTCATTACTAATAGAATATAATATAATTTATACTCTCCATGCATGTGTAAATGAATGTCTTCTGAAAATCTTGAAAATATAGTTCAAATTGACGGTTTGGTATTTCTGAGACGCGTGTGCGAGTTCAGATACGTTCAAGGTCCCAGTATATTTATAAACTGTAGATAGTCTCTAAAAATCTTCAAGAGATTATTGTCCACATATACGAATGGCGAAGATATACAGTACTGGTTCTACCCAGAAAAAATGCGTCGGTCTGCCTCTACCACAAACAAATTGACATGACCTAACATGTGCTAAAAATAACGTAAAACGTCATTCAAACAAACACTCAAAAGTCTTCTTGTTCAAGGATACTGTTTCATTTTAATAACACAGAGAATCATGTTTGTTACAAGACATCCTATGGGGTTAAATTCCCCATTCTCGTCCTCTGATCAAATCGTTGAAATACAGTTCAACTGATAAAAAAACACTATAAAATATCATTTGTTTAATAACCATTGACCTATTTGACAGATCAGTAATACGCTGCACAATTATTTATGACAAATAGGCATCTGTCCACTAACGCTTTCTATTTCGATATATCTGCTTTGCTATTAAGCTAGTATAGTTTAGTTAAAGGTGTTTGCTTGTAAGTTAATTGGCAATGAATCGTATAAAGTTAAAGAAAAGAACAATTACTAGACATGCTAAATAAACAATTTAACTGTGGTGCATAACCTCAGAACCAATTGGTTGATATAGAATATGCATGGTTAGTGTACGTACAACCCGTTATGGTGTCCCATTGGCAATTTGCCTTTTGTCATTTTAATGATCATACAGCCTACAAAATTAAAAATTATCTTACAGGAACATGCGTAATATTTATATTTTCATAAATGTCCCTTACTTCCCATTTTAAGGATGTATTCAACTAAAATACGAGTATTTGAATAAAAAACATTTTAACTAGACCATTACTACCAGAACGAAGAAAAAACATACTATTTGCACATTGCTGCGTCTTTCGTACTGAATTTAATTACATATATTTAATTTACCATTAATACACCAGACGTCTAGCTTTGGATTCTTCAAGTATTTATATTTGATTATCTAGAAGACACTAACTAAACAACTATCGTATATATATATATAATTTGTAAGCTTAATTAGTTTTTTATCTCATAAAACGAATCCATGGTGATAAGAATTTCTAAAATTATAAAAACGTTATTTTACTGTTTCTATTTACAGACATACCTGTCTAGTTGGTTTGAAAACGTATCCATTTTCATGTTTTCACATATACTTGATACTTTCTGTTGAAATGAAATAGTGTCTTATTTGAATTAACTGCATTGTTCGATAGGCGGAGTCATTTACTACCGGCATTCCAAGACATAATTAAAAAATATATATTGATTTTAGTATGTCACCAAAGTTATCACCTTCATATGTATTTAATAGGTTTTTATTTGGTCTGATCAGACTTCAGATATGGCGTGGAATATAAACAAGCTTGACCAACCGCCTCTACAACTCCATATGGAAACGCCGATTGATGTATTAGCAACTTGCGTGTATATTTCTGATTAAGAGAGTTAACATATACGCCAATAAAATCCGAAACTTCTAGGTTGTTCACATTATTCCTACTTTATTATCTAGATAATGGCTACGTAGTATCCTATTAATTCTCATACAAAGGCGTTAAAGTCATTGTTAAATGTGTATGTAGTATGATGAATTGGAGAGTAGGAGATAAAGTGACATATAATATCTTAGTAATAAACAAAAAAGACCTGACAAATTATTAAAAGTAAGTGAAATATAGACAGCAATACTTGTGCTGTATAAGATAAATTTAACCTAGGAGACGTTTTTCGTTTACCTTACTCCCACAAACAAGGCTTTAAATAGAAATGTTGTGCGCTCAAACGATCGGGTATTTATTAGAATATCAGTTAAGAAGAACGTAGTCAGTTTTAAACAACATCCATTTGCTTTACTTACAGCCTTTTACTACTCACCGTAGCAACTGTCATGATGTGCGATCTAATATGTATTTCATTCACGAAAATAGCAATAAAATTCGAAAATATGTCGCAAAAAATAAAACATGCATCAATACAAAAATATGCTAAATGTAAAATTTGTTGTATATATTTACAAATGTTTAGTGCCTGCAGTCTGTTTTCCTGAGAAATTTGGCATGTTACACGAATCACAAAGTTACCGAACTGTATGCAATAAATACTTGAGAAAGGTAATGCAAACAATGAATAATATTAAACACGTGTACATTTAATCTGCGATACGTGTAAACGATAAGACATCACCATTGAAATAAAATAGGAAATCTCACGTAAAGTAAACCATTTAAAATAATCAGAAAAAATGTCGTATTACATTTATTTAAATTATTTGTTTAAATAGATTTGGTTTCAAAAAACGTCTACCCTTTATATGTAGATAATTGTAATTTACTTTATTTACAAACGGTGTCTGCACATTACCCACAAAATATCTACTGTTCGTGCATTACGATTCCGGTCCATATTATCTTCTGTCCGTGAATTTCACAGAACGCTTAGGAGGTAACAGTTTACATTTTTAACATTTTTAGGAGGTAATATCTTTACATTAAATACAGTAATAAAATGTTCAAAGCGGAAATTCATCATTTATGAATTTCTTGTTACAAAGAATACTGTGATTAAAAGTCTACAACATCACATTTGTGTCAATTTTCTTACCAGCTGCATTCTTTTTTGTACAAAACATCTTGGGAATTCTTTGGAATGTTACGTTATATTAAGTGTGTAGTATATATATAGACCATATAGCGGAAATACCCGCGTTGCATTTCGTCTTCAAGGCGGAAGCCTTATTGTCAACCCTTTTGTGTTTGAGTGTTTTATTACTTTGCCTTTTCGTTTGTCTGTTTGCGTGTTTGTTTTTGTGTTTTGTGGTTGACTGTCTTCATTGAATGCTACTTTCCCTGTCCGATTTTTATATCTTTCTTTGTTTCCTTTAGTATATATGTTGTAGATTCCGGCGCCAACGAGGCACAACTGACAATCTCATTCAATTTGAATCGTTTATTAGGGAAGCTTTCATAAAAAAAGAACATCTAGTCGCTGTATTTTTTGACTTGGAGAAAGCTTATGATACTGCATGGAAGTACGGTATTATGAATGATCTGCACGACCTTGGTCTTAGAGGCCGATTATCCATTTTTATAGAGGAATTCTTAGATGATAGACAATTTCGTGTCCGAATGGGTTCAACCCTCTCTGATATTCATGAACAGGAGATGGGTGTTCCACAGGGCAGCATACTCTCTGTCACGCTTTTTAATATAAATATTAACAGTATAGTAAAATGCATCAATCCAGGTGTGGCTTGTTGTCTTTATGTTGACGACTTTATTATAGGTTATCGTGCAAAAAACATGAATACTATCGAGAGACAATTACAACAATGTCTCAATAAACTTCAGACCTGGTCTGATGAAAATGGTTTTAAATTTTCTAAATCTAAAACCAAATGTATGCACTTTTGTCAACACGCAAACATCACGAAGACCATCATCTAACACTGGGCGGTTCACCTTTACTGGTAGTGGATGAGACAAAATTCCTAGGTCTTATTTTTGACCGTAAATTAACGTTTATACTACACCTTACATACTTGAAGGCCAAATGCCTTAAAGCTCTTAACTTACTCAAAGTTGTTGCAAACACTAATTGGGGAGCAGATCGAAAACTCTTGCGACTTTACAGATCTCTTATCAGATCCAAGCTGGACTACGGCCCAATAGTATATGGATCGACTCGCAAGTCGTACTTGTAGATGCTCGATCCTATACATAATCAAGGATTACGACTCGCCTTAGGAGCCTTTCGTACATCACCAGCCGAAAGTCTATATGTTGAAGCTAATGAACCATCACTGTCTCATAGACGGGACAAATTAGCCCTTCAGTATAGCATTAAATTACAATCTAACCCTTGAAATCCAACTTTCGATATTGTTTTTAATCCTAATTAAGAACCTCTTTTTGATCGAAAACAGAAGGCCATTCAGCCATTTGGTCTTCGTATTAAACTAAAATTAAGAGTCACTGAAATCGACCTAATTTTGATTACCAAGTACAAAGTACCATATTAGGAAACTACAACAATTATTTTTGATCTTTGTAATAATAACAAATCCATTACAGATCCAACTATCTTTCAAAGCAAAATTTAATGAAATTAAATCGAAATAAAGTCACTTTCAACATATATACACAGATGGTTCTGTAGCTGCAGCAGCGGTTGTTCACAAACATAGCATAAAGAGCCGCCTGCCTGACAAGGCCTCTATCTTCTCAGCTGAACTTAAAGTTTGCCTCGTCCAAATATAGATTCTGTATGTTGGGTACTCGTCCAGAAGAATTTAGTATTGTACTCAACACTGTTTAATAACCTCATAATACCCATTATTTTCGTATCACGTAAGTCCCGCCCACATGTACTGAACTACTGTAGTTCCCTCAGCAAGCTGTCACTGATGTGTAAATAATTACAACGACTGTCGGCTAGAATAAATGCGTCCCATGCCATACCGTTTAATAATAGTCTATTTATGTCAGATAGTACTGCATTTTATTTGATTTGTATACGGATATAAGCTGTTATGAAGTCTAACATCATTTCGATAATGCTAGAGTAGATCGGGATAATAGCAGACGTAGTTGACATATCTGTACGCAAGACGGTTCCCGCGTTCTGAATGTGTTCCACTTCGATATTCTTACAAACAAGCAAGAACAATTATGGCCGTGAATTGTTTTTATCTGACTTACTAAGGATAAAATAAATACGAGCCTGCATGTCATTTATTGTTAGATTTATAGCACAATTTGCTTATTAGTATAAAGGTTGTTAGGAACGTCGGACTGGCAATGAAGACAAATATATCGGACGGTAAGCAATTTTCCGGTATGATTTAGTTTTCCTTCGTTTGCTTTAGATCTACATATGTTTTTTTTATTTCATTCTAATAACATATGGTCCGAACATATTTAGTTTTAATTTTAAAAGCATATTTAAAAGGTCAATAGTTCTTCTACTGACCGTTCCAAGGCGGTAAACTGGTTTTCAACACTTTGGGTTTTCAATGCTTTTACAAGATTTCCATCCATGTAATGTTAAGTGGTTGCTTGTTCTAAGGCAGTAACCTGTTTTTCAACACTTTGGGTTTGCAATGCTTCTACAAGATTTCCATCCATGTAATGTTAAGTGGTTGCTTGTTCCAAGGCGGTAACCTGGTTTTCAACACTTTGGGTTTCCAATGCTTCTACAAGATTTCCATCCATGTAGTGTGAAGTGGTTGCTTGTTCCAAGGCGGTAACCTGGTTTTCAACACTTTGGGTTTCCAATGCTTTTACAAGATTTCCATCCATCTAATGTTAAGTGGTTGATTGTTTTGAAAGCGTTCTGTGAATGCTGCATTTTCTATACGACTTGTGCTTCTAGAAGTAGATATAAAAATCGAACAGGACATGTAGCATTGAACGACGACAATCAACCACAAACACACAAAGAAGCAAAGAACAAATATAAATAAAGATGAATATATGTCAAAATAAGACATCACAAACACACAAGGGTTGACAATAGGGCTATCGCCTTGGAACGGCCAGTGGCAAAAAATGGCCGCTGACGTCAGATAATGTTACTTACAATAAACACAAAGACAGTCCGCATGCTTTAGCTTTATTCGTCACTGCTTAATAAAGCAACATTTATTAGGTCACCCCTTTATTGGGCAGAACAGTGTATATGATAAATATAGTAACACAACATATAAATCAAAGTATAACATCAATCCAAAATGCATGTGTATAAGCAAATAACTAAAACACACGTAGAGCTGATAAATAACTGGACACAATAAATATATTCATACTAAATTAATGTATTAATGAAAGTCAAAATACACATGCCTATGGAGTGTACGTTGTTTTATTAGTCTAAATACATTATAAATACACGATGTTGTTAAGTTCAATACAAATGCTCCTTACTCAGGGACAGATGCGTTTGCCTTTGTACTTGGACACACTGTATGGATATACGATACAAAATGGACGCCTAAATACATAAGGAAACACAAACAATCTTGAGAGACTATGACTGATAGGTAAATATGTTCCTTACAATGATGTATTTTATGTCGGAGAAATTCTTTGTATCTCTACATATATCAGAAATAATGGACACTCAGCATTAACGGGCCTCGTCGATCTATAAGTCTTCGGGGATGGAGAGATTGTTCTTTTGACGATAACTAGATTGAAATGTGTTTTTAACATTCGGAAACACACAGTAAGTAAAACGATTATTCTATGTAGGCGTACAATACGATACAATCGAAAAACGGCAAATTGATTTTAAGAGGGAGTGTCCCGGGAATAGCAATGTGGCATTTACTGTTGTTCAATTTAAAGTTATTGTTATGACAGTTATGACGGTTGTGGATATATGAAAAAATAAAAGTTTAAAATGAAATTACCACTCCATAAAACGTAATATTGTCTTGCCTTTTATACAAACTTATCCGCTGTGCAAACAGATCCATAATTCGTCAATTTTAACCAGTCACAACTCACCATCGTGTTGTCGCACATGGACGATTATTTTGGGAAAGTTCTGCCAATTAAACGGGTTTTTATTTCGAGTGTTATCGACTAGGATTTTTAATAATACCTTTGTATGAGAATTAGTTTCCATTGTTTATGTTACATAAACTTGAAATTGTTGTATCGGTACCTGTACCTGGACGAATGTTTGCGAAATTTCACAAGGACATTTCTCCAAATGAAAATTATGTCTAAAGTGTAATCCATCTACCAAGATGGCTTTAATTGCTAAGTCCACTTACTTACCCGAACCCCAAACACAAATATTCAATAAATAAAACGCAACAGATACCAGACTTAAGGAAGGTGATTGAGATGCCTTGTAGTTGATCCACAAATGAGAAACAAATGTCCTATGAACATCATAGCACCCAAACGCCGGTCCGCACTGCACCACAATCAGATTTGCAGTGAAAATGATAGTACAAAGCACCAAATGCGGTGAAGACAAGATTACCGACCGTTCCGTGGGCAATATGACCTATTGGATAGCTTAAATCACTTTTATGTCTACAGAACCTCTCATTTCCTTGTCTTCAGCGCTGTAATTGACAAGACAGAGTCAATAAAAGTACAGTCCATCAAAAGGAAATCTCTAACAATAAAATCCACATCCAAAGAAATTAGCAAACTATCCACGTATGTTATTGTAAAACTATCTTAACAATACATATTTAGAAACACCTCAGGTTATAACCAGAATTATACTAAACACCACAGCAATTGCAGCCAGCGAGAAAGAAAATCAAACAAGGTACGACCAGAAAACCACATTGACTAAAGTTCATGCACCAACCTCCCCTTTCAGAAGGTGCAATTATAGAGGTTGTCGGGTCATCGCACAAGAGAAAAAGTTTATAGATCATATCTACATAGAACAAAGGTTGTGATATTCTTAGTCGCAGAAAAATGTTTTAGGTTGGTGTACTGTTGTACTTCTCAAGTAGGTTTTCGTTGGATAACCTGCTGTAATAACCTGCTGTACAAATACTGATAAAGGTGATCCTTTGGGGTGCAACAAACACATTTAAGAGAATAAAGCAGCAGACACGGTTTTATTGAGCCTGTTCATGAGAAGTAATGAAAGACCTCTCACGCCCACTAGCACCGGCTTAAGCGGTATTCTACTTCAAAGCCACCTATATTGGGCTCGTTGGTCCCAAAGGACCAGTAAAAATAATACTACTGATTCGTAGCACGGGGAGACTTTTTACAGCCGCCACGCTGCACTAAACGAACGCTAGTGTGAATGTTAATAAATACTGATAAAGGTGAAGTTTGCTTTAAATAATTAGATGTTGAGCATTGCAATCTTTAACATCGTTATATGCCCTAGAAAAGCGAATGGGTTGGGAGATATACGTATGATGTAGAGATGAAGATCGAGGAATGCTGTTGTGTTATCTTAACTTTTAGCTTCATTCAACTTGAGCTCTGGTGGATAAATATTAGTGACTTATGGGCAGATAACGGATTGTCAATATGTCATCCAAACCACACGCAATTTTGATCAGACAAATAATGTGGTTGTTAACCGCCAGTATTGTATATTTAGTCTGACATAGTGAAAACTTGTGAATGATATATATAAGCTACTGAGTTCGTCATAATACCTACCTGAAATAATTAATGGTAATTTTTATTTTATTCTAAAACTGAAATTACCACCAAATCCAAGATGAGAAGTAAAAATGCAATGAAGAGAAAAATATGTTTTCACTACTTCTAGACTCTCGGGTGATTTTGATATTTGACTTTTAAAGTGATGTTTACAGTTCGTTCTATTGGTTCATATAATAACTCGTAACATTTTCTGAAGTGTTTGAAACTGTGTGTGATATCAACTTCACTGCCGATGACATTTTCGTGACACACGCTAGATGATTTTTCGTTTGTTCGGAATGAAATTCGTGTTCAGCTAAAAATAGAAGCTGCGAATGACATAAGATGTGACGTCTAATATTTCAGAAAGATACAAAAACCGCCGCTAATACGTAACATGACACATGTATCTTGACATATGTTAGTTTGTATGAAGTAGTGAATTATCAATATTGGACCATTCCCTCAATAATCAACAGTTGTGCCAAACCAAAACACATCAAACAATATGCATTTTTATGACAACAATTGAACTATTAATCAATTGCAAGAATGACCGTCTTTAGTCCATTAACTTACGTACAACCGTTACTAGTTTCTTTTTATTTCTAGAAGTATGACTCGGTTTAGAATGCAAGAAAAAGTAAGAAATGAATTGCAAATTTGGATGTGTTTTGTACTAAATTGTTTATCACTGAAATAGGTCTTTACTGTCTTGGTTGTTAACAATAGTTTTATCCAGTAGATGCTGAACGTGCGGTGCGAAATAACGAAGTGAGATTGTGCCAATGTCAAATGGGTTGTAATTCTGTAAAGCATAGTGGCGAACTGTAAAAGGGTCCACCAACAAGCATGCAGTAAGTTGCAAAATGATAGGGTCATAATCTCTTTTGATAAACTTTTTAACAAGTTTAACAAAGATTATATGAAAGTGATCATGACCAAGAATCTTACGAAGTTTATAAATCACATCACAATGAACGTTAATCGTCAGGCACATGTGGTTTTTGCAAGACGTAATGCATGTGAAGTTTAACAATATCTCAGCTGAAAACGTTTAGGCGTGACATATTTGGAAAAAAAAACCCAGAAATAAACGGAATATAATTTAGTAGATTTATATGGCTGGGATGGTTACCTTATTGAGTTAAGTATTTATGTTATTGTAGCGTGAGCCTAGCAAGTTCTAACAGTGTCATGTTTTTGTTTTATCGTCATTTTTTTGACCTGGAATCTATTTTAACCCGACGCTCAATAAACAATATTTTAAAACGAATTTCATATTGAATAAATGTTGCAAATTGTATATGCGTTTTTACCATGTGCACCTGGTAAATGTTATCAGCTATGCAGTCTTCGGAATGGGATCAAATGAGCATTTTCTAGTAAATTATATTATGAGCAAATCAAAGTCGAGAATTCTAAAACAAAATATTTCTGCAATGATTTATTGCATTCCAGAGAAAATGGATTTCACACTTAACGAAATCAATCTGAAATATGCAAACAATAAAAACAAAATTTGACGAGAAACATGTTTTCAATTATAAATATTAATAGCTTAGATAGTCCAAAGTCGGTGACCATGTATTCATCACATACATCATGTATGTCCTGTGCGTTGATTTGGTTTGTGGTACAGAGTGGACCTACGTTGCTTTTGTATTTGGATTCTGTTTTTTCTATAGGACCGTTTTCGCATTGTTCCTCCATCGCATAGAAAATGCATATGCATATGTATAAACACGCTACTCTAGAACACGAAACATTTACTAATCAGATAAGTAATAGTTATCACATATAATGGCTTCTGAGAGTGTAATGCAGACATGAGAATATGTCATATTACCAGTGGTATAACGTAACGTCAATATCGTCTTCTTAAAGCACTCTTTCTGCCGTTAAGTGACGTTGTCAGTTATGTGATAAATACAGTTTCGTATTCAGGATAAATTAATATTGACGTTTAATTAAACTCGTTGGCAAAAGTGATATGATATTCGGCTCAATTTATCATGTCATATTTGGATAGTCGTTTATTAAATCCAGTAATAAATGACCACTTACTTTAGATCCTCTTTATATGCAAAAACTACAAATACTTTATAAAGAGTTATACAAATATACAACTTTTTAACAAAGCAATATTTTCGTAGGCATAAATAAATGAATTACAATAATTGAATATTTATAATTATAGACATGTTGTAATTACCAATTTACACTGTATAAGAAAAATGAGTCGTTAAACATTGCAGTAGTGCTTTTATGAAGCAATTTCTTAGTACATGTTCGTATTTAGTCAAACATTGAATTACTGTGATAAATAAGCTTAACAATTGCATCATGTCATTGAAATCTATTTTACACATCAACCAATTCATAAAATTATGTCCCTTAATAACTACTATAAATAAGAAGCTCTATTTTATTAAGTTGCGCCCATTTATTTAGCCACTATAGACCTTTTAATGAATCAAGCTGTCGCTGATGTGACGATTACAGCTTATAGACGGTATGGTAAATACCAACCTTATTATGACATAGATACTGATAACCATATATTGTTGTCAGCTAGTATGTGATTTGATTTATTAATGCAAATGAGGTGTTACGATAATGAAACTCAGTAGATAGCATTGACTGAATGAAATGGAAATCCAGACAATTATTTGCAGACTCGATAAAACGAGTCTGCTACTTTTCTCTCCTATTTGTATTGCTTCCAAGGGATCCCATTTTCAGTATTTATATATAGTTATATATCTTAATCGTGACTGGTAACTAATGACAATCAATACTTTTTCATCACTATAATTGCTGTTTTTTATCACGACCAATGTAGTTATTTCTCACGACCAATGATATAATTTGATCACGATATATGCTGTTATTCATCACTATCACCGATGTTTTTATCACTAAAACTATAATTTGTCGCGATCTGTGCTGTTATTCAACGCTACCAATTCTGCAGTAGGGTCCACCCTTTACTAACAGCAGAATGGAGAAATAAATTCAACAGATTGTCTATTTACCGACAAATGTATTTATGCGTTAATGTATATATGTTAATTCTAGGCTAAATCATTCACAATACGTCTCACAACACAGTTAGTTTTACATTGCTCCACATGTGTCCCAGGACCCCTCTGGACCACTGTAGAACTTCCTCAATTTTCTTAAAAATGTTTTCTTTGTGAAACTTGACGTCTGTTACTGGAATTATCCAGCAAAAAACACGGGGTTGACAAATTTGCTTTTTTTAATATCAATAGTTTGAAGAGACCCTCTTGAATTTGTCCATTTCACGTATATGTTCAAGTGTATCACTACCCGGTATTACATTCTCAGATCTGGGCTCAGAAACATTCAGGCATATCCAAACCTGCATGAAATCATGAACTTGTCCCATTCCTGTCACCTGCAACAACAAAAAGAAACTATGTGCACATTTTAAGAAACAAACAAGAACCTAATAACACAGTTCATTTTTTAAGCGCCAGAGAGTTCCTACCGTGACTGGCAAGGGAAATACCTGTTTAGTGAGACCTATAACTGAAACAGGGGTAACGTGTTGACGGTTTCAATGCATATTGCCGGTTCCGTAGTCTTTAGAGAAAAATAGGAAATACAATTAAAAACTAAAAATAGGCAACAGCAATCTTAAAATAGTAATATGTGAACTTGCACATCTGGTAATAATAATGGCATCCTGCTAATAGAAATGTTTTTTGCCATTAAATGTGGTATGTATAGCATCACGGTTGCATATGGTTTTCGAATTATGATTACATTGTAAGAACAACTTTCACAAACGCTGGATCTGCAAACGATATACAATCTGGAACATTATCATTTTACATTGTTATAATAAAATGTCCATTGTCAGCTTTAGTGCTAGCTACAAAGTAATACTCTAGTTTTCTGTTTTTATGCCTTCTTCAGGAGTAGAAAGACATATAACATTAATAAGCAAACCAGCTAAACTATATCATTACCAACAATTAAGTTATATTGGATGCACCCGAGAACCCGGTTTAAACTCCCCCAGCGACTGTATTTGAAAATCGACCGTTCCAAGGTAGTTACGTTATTGTGTATATTTGTGAAGTCTCAGTTTTAAGACTCAATTCAATAAAGAAGGATGAGTGTAAATGCAGGAATTACAGTCTGGTTGTATGCTCTCAACGATGTAGGCAGTATTAATATTCGATTTTGTTTTCACATGTGTTCATCTTGTAGTTTGATCTAGTTCCAAGTATGGCTGTTTGGTCTCAGATATCATACGGAGGTTCAAGTAATTCCTTCACAATAGTCCGCTAGTTTGACAATATATACACTGAAATATATCATGGACCTGGAGTGGTTAAACATATATTAAATCAGCCTGGTGATATGAGATAATTTTGAGATTCTGTTTCCGTAAGAAAGGAAGAATATAGCATTTAAAATTGCAAGATTTTAAGTTGACACTGTCACAACATGTACTATGGTTACCAATGATGTTATTAGTTTGTATACGCGTTTTAATACACGTTAGATATGCGTATATAAGTATAAATAATAAACATATGTGTTAACTGACGTAGAGTCGACTTATTTACAAAGAGTATGAAGGGGGAAATTTGGAAATCGGCGAATACGTTAAATTTAAATAAAGTATTGCAGTTCTCGTTTGATTGAGACAGTTCATGAACCCTTAAATGCTTGCTCCCGTTCATGCCCTTTAGCCCCGGGCTGAGCAGAAGTCAATGTTTAAAATGTCAATAGTACAGAAATCTGAGCCATCCCGAAGATGGTATGCATATGACGGTGAACAAGTAACCTTCAATGAGGTATTTTCATACCATATTTTTCATCGGCGTATGGTCCCGGTTTCTAACAAAATACTTTTCCCTAAACGAGGAAACAATGGGCGAAATAAACAAAATGGAATTTAGTAAGGAGCAGAGGTTATAAAGCCTGCATATAACAAGTCAAAAGATAAAATTTAAAAGCAGGCAACACATATATATTTAACTACTATGTGATGTTCTTCATATATAAATGGACCGGATTTTCTTTCAGTGTTGTTACACACTAATCTGTTTTATGTTTACATTTATTTCCATATAATTGCAGTTCGAAATTCCAACGAAATGCTTCGGAAACACAACAATAGGATGTCCGAGGTGTACGAGACAGTGACATCAAATGGCAACATCACTGGAGTGTTATGACGGCAGCTCACAACGTCATCGGCGTTTTTTGATGAAGACAGATGAAGAGGAAGGCAAACGGCAATACATTTGTTAAACGAGAATATAATTGCAAAAGCACATTCTCTCGATAAAGTATGCATTAAACTGGATGTATATTGTAAAATACATACGTTAAACAAGTTAGAATTTATTTGAATAGTGCAAAACATGGAACTGTATTTGCTTATTTTGAATCTATGCAAATTACATATTTTATAAACAAAGCGGAAAACGAAACGGGTACAAGCAACCCATGCATTTGATACTGGATGAACTATATAAATTATTGTTAAAAGTGTGATAAACGCAAGAAGCCAGGTGTTCTATGCTACTATCTGTCTCAATAACAGTGAAGCGTTTAACGACGAAGACATTATGTGATAGTAAACTTAAAGACGTCAACTATGGATAGAAACAAATATGATGCATACATCATCTTTTAACGTGGTAGCAAACAATATACTTAAGAAAAATGGAATGACGAGGGCATGAACTATGCCGGAGTTATCGTTTTTGAAAAAGCGTCATCATGTGTTGAACCGTGTTCCAAAACCAACGATTTATATTTACCATTTATGGTTTTATATAGTATAACAAGAAGCAAGTGTCATAATCTATTACATCTCATATGCATTCCGTTCTGTAATTGATTTAACTGAACTAATTGACGGAGATTTGATCTAGAATCATTAGTATTTACTTACAAATATGCACCTGAAATATACTTGTCTTATAAAGTGATATGCTTGCTTTCAAATAAATACACATATTCTTACGTATAAAACGTACTTATAAAATTAAGTGTAATAGTTAACTAAGCACTGTTTAATCATGGACTTAACATTCATTCAAAATGCAAATGACGCAAAAATGCACTACATACTTATATATTGAACAAATCTAATACAATCGAATGCCATTTCTAAAATAATACATCACCTATGACTCTCATACTTCAATCTGACAGTGAATAGGCGGGCTTGGCTGACGCTTAGTTTTATTAAGAGGCATTAATAAGGTTTTACATTTTCCCATCTGCACTTCTGAGTATCATGCCATTTACTAACGGATCTGAAATAACTTTGGAAACGATATTTTGATGATGACCAGCGAAAATATACTTATGCCATGTTAATTTCTGTAGATAATTCTGTAAATTATACAGTCTCTGTTTTAAACTATGCATCATTCGTGTGATTTTGTAAACTGTAAAGCTGCTCCGTGAAACATTACATGGTATATGTCACAACGAATTTAAAGCAAACAAGATGCACACTCAAATGTATCACTATATAAAAAGTAAATACCTAATGTGTATCTATTGAAATGTAAAGAGTATCCAACGTTTATCTAAGGAAATATGAGGAGTATGTAAGACCAGTTAAATAATGTCTTGATCAACCCTCTTAACAATTATTTTAGGGCCGTATCAGCTAGTAATGGAATTCTAGTGCTCTTGTATTAACTTGAAGACTCTATAATCAATGCCATAGGTATACCATATTCTGGCTGGAACTAAATTATTCTCGAACATTACCAGTTTTATTTGCTAATTGCCATTGTAAGTGTTTTTATAGTATCGTTATATATAAGCGCCGATATTTACCAGCTTGAGTACATTATGAAATAAAATTCTTCACGTTTGTAGCTATATCATTTTAAAATGGATACACATATTTCAATAATTATAAACAACCATTTTCAAAACAGAAGAAATCCATTAGAATATATAATGCATGTCCTTACACTTACTCTTCTATCTCGTACAACATAGGACATTGCAGTATGTATACATCTAGTACTTTGTACTTGTTACTAGTTTAACCCCTTTAACCACTTCCCACGTGATCAACCGTCTGATAAGGACGCGGGTGTGTTTGAATACTTTAAACAGTATAAATATATAGTAACAGTATGACTCTTATACTATATACCATTTACTCTCTCTCAGCCCCTGCGAAATGGACCTCGGTCAACCATGCTTTAACCATGGTCAACCATTGTTAACCATGGTATGTATACTTTGGTTTAACCATGGTTGACCATGGTTTGCCATTTTTGTTAAATTAAACTACCATAGTCAACCATGGTGTTAATGTAACCATGGTTGACCATGGTAACAAACCATGGTCGACCAAGGTCAAACCATGGTCGACCAATGTCAAACCATGGTCGACCATGCTCATACCATAGTTGACCAAGGTTAAACCATGGTTAAGAAAGGTCACCATGGTTATAAACCATGGTCGACCAGGATTATAAACCATGGTCGACCAGGGTATAATAACTAAGCAAAAAACCAAAGTTTTCTCATCTAATACAACACATCTAATACAACACGATAAAGAGCAATATTGCACCATCTACGTCTTGCAGTACTTTTTCACAGAAGCAATTTTTGTGGTCAATTCCATTTTTTTAAGTGTTGCCCCAGTGAAACTGTACACTGAAATTTCAGCGAAATAACAGTGAAATTTACTGAAAGAATTGGGCAAAATAACAGTGAAATCTCGGTGAAATGTCACTGGAATTTTACTGAAATTGTATTGAAATTTCACTGAAAGAATCGGGCAAATTAGAAGTGAGTTTCAGTGAAATCTTGTTGAAATTACAGCAGAAATGGCCAATTTTAATATCAGTCAAATCTCAGTGAAATTTCACTAACAATACAACAGCTCAAAAACAATTCACAAATGTATTCCATTCAGTCTACATCACTTAGAAGACCTGATCATACTTGGTGAAATGTTGCATATGATACTGAAATCAAATAATATCTGCAGTGCTGAATACCATTTTTCTATCAATAACAAAAAAACAAGGTCAAATCCGCGAAAACATATGACAATAGAGGTTTGGTTTTAAAATACAGTTTCCACTGTCTACATTTAGAAATTGCTAATTACAAATACAACTATTATATGTATAAGATGTTTTGATACAATAAGTAATGTAAGTATAGTCACAAAACACTTACTTATAATCATTCAATTGTGCAAGCAAAATCTACAGTTAGTGGATTTTCCTGTCAAATATTCAAAATAGTGTCGCATTTTATTTGCTCTCTTTGTGAGAAACACACTGAATGACAGGTGTTAGAGTAAAATAATCATTTTTCCTTTCCAAAATCCTAAACCAATCAATTTATCTTCATAAAACTTGTTACACATATCAAGGTAGTGGTCCTGTGGTGTCTTTGGATATAAAACAACACAATTTGCCAATTACATTGGAAAAATCTTTAAAAATGAGTTTTTTTTCCAGGCTTTAATTACCTATATTATTTCCCCCGGGATCCCAGCTGCATTTTCAGCAGGGTGAGTTATTATAATGATGTACAAAGTGAGCATCTATCTATCTGTCAGTCTGCCTGTCTAAATGAATAAATGTGTAGAAAGATATATGTTATTGAAATTTCAATCAATTAATTTTAGTGAAATTTTACTACTGAAATTTCACTGAAATGTCACTGACATTGGTGTTTTTGCTGTAGTTGTTAGATTGGATTTCTGTCCAGTCACAGAATCGCTGTCAACTCCATTTTTTAAACCATGGTCAGAAATGATAAGCAACCATGGTCAACCATGGTCAACCATGGTCATGTCATTTCCCTCTTTTATTGACCATGATCTACAATAATTTTATAGCTTACATGCTGAATTACCATGGTTGACCATGTCAACCCTTGAGTGACCATGGTCAACCAAGGTCAAACAATCTTTGATCATGGTCATGTCGTTAAACCATGGTTGACCATGGTCTTTTAGCATTTCAATGTTATCAAAAGCATGGTTGATCTTTGCCAACCATGGTTCAACCATGGTTGGCAGAGCTTGACCACGGTTGACCATGGTTGACCAGGGTCACGTTTCGCAGGGGTGTGTCGACTAGAACAATATAATATAATAACAATGCGTAAAAATAAGCCCATGCTCTTTTAAGTAAAAAAATATAAACGTTGTTTTTTCGTTGGGGTGGTTGTTTGTTTAGTGCGTGTTTCATGACATTAAAATGAACACGATAATTTCATTACACTGCCATTGACAATTGTTGAAGTTACTCTGTATATTGCATAGGCCCTATGATATGTTGTATTAATAAATAATATACTATGGCATATCATATACCATATTGTTTCTAATTAGCGCTCCCCCTCTAATTGGCGCCTCCACCCACTCCCACTAACTTTTAAAAACAAAATCTTACCTTGAGGTGTAAAAGTGGTTAATATCCAAGAAAAGTGGTTAAAATTCAAGAAACAGTATACACACACTTATGAATTTAATTCCATGTTTCAGTAACACAACATTTTTTAGCATTATATAAGGAAATTAAAATGCACCCACCCCCCCATTCAGAATATATTACGCTAATTAGAAACAATACAATACGGTACTTAATTACTAGGTTTGATTTTAACGAAATCCTTCACCTGATGTTAAGCGTTTGCTTGTTCGTAACAACTAGCAAACAACAACAAAACAAATTACGTCTACCACCGAGCGAAGTATTTCCTTATGGTCGAACACATTTCTTAAATAATCAACTTGAATTTTATTCATTTTACTACATTTCTATGGGCGAAGGAGCATAATTATAAATACTGATAACTAGCTCCGAACACGAAACTAGTTAACTTTGACGAGGAATTATGATCTCAATAAAGTGTTAAGAACGACGTCATTTGCAAATAACGTTCACCGAGAAAAACTTAGGTTGAAATCATGCACACCGTTATTTTATATGTAATACATATATGATTATCTGATAGGTTAGTTTATAAAGAAATCCTTCACTCAATCCTGATCCTAATCCTTCAACCATAAAATGTAATAACATATGTTATTTAATAAAAATACGTGTTTTTCATACAAGTAACTGAGTATATACATTCTCCAAAAGATATTCATTTCATATAATAACATGAGAATTTACCTCCATTGGCGTTATTAAATCAGTTTTCGATCATTACAGTATACTAGTCTCAATATATCTGACTGAGGGATATAAATAGCAAATATACATGTACGTGTCATATGCACGCTGCATTTAAAGAGATACACGTCATCTTGAGTTTTTAAAACTCACGAACTCCCGTTAGTTTTTTTCGCTACAGAACTTGCTTTTTTGCAAATCATTATATTTATACTTACTTGACTAGTTAAAAGGAAATTATTTTGAATAAGGTATGTATAATTCTTGATGATATTGCACCCAATACAGAAATATTTTTAAAACAATGGCGATAAAACGACGAAAACCCGGCAAGATCGATGTTTGTCCATTTAAAATAATGGTCCGACTTTTTAAGATTCTTGTATTGTACAATGTATTTTATCGTTAATCTATTGTTATAATAAATTCTGAAAAGCGATCTTGAAATCTCCTCGATTAATTAATCCATTATCATTTTGACATTAAACATGTTTACATACATTTAAATAAAACTAAATGAATGGCAATACAATTCGTTGTATTAAATTGTTTTCCTTATTCAACAAAGTTTAAATATATTTTCAGTGCAATAAAATAAAAAAATCAGAAAATAACATAATTTGTTTGGACTATTCAATGAATTATTACTAATGATGCTCAAATAAGCAAATTAAGCAGAAAAATAACTGGACGTCATCAGTATTAAAGAAATCTAAATTGCCATTTGTCGCTTCAAACTCTGTTTTAATAATCTGTTTGAAGATATTTGGTTTGTTACAGGAAAAGCTTCGGATTATGAGTTAAATGCAACATCTATTTAACTATATCATACTTTAGCAGCAGTTATGCGTGCATCAATGCACATTATCGTATTATTTAATTCTATGTTGATTTGTTATTTATAGATATTTATTGAATATAGTTGTTTGAAATTTATGTTATATACATACACTGCACAAGTGCTAAAATAAAACCATGACATACTGTTTCTTTTTTGTTCAAGACTGTTTTATTTTGTTAATACACAGTGGCACACATGCTGCCATTACGATAGTATAGAAGGACAGAGAATAAGAGATAGTGTTAATGTAAATGAATAAAGTCACGGGAAGGCCAAAATCATAATACACACTCGTTTTTCCGGATTTTTTTAGATACTGTTTTACTATTCCGTGCGTCAATTTCCCTCAGCGATCGTGTCAGATATACATTTTTCTTCGTTTTGGCAACATGTTGCAAAAACGAAGAATAGTGTATCCGACACGATCGCTGTGCAAAATATCTCGTCTTCTCTTTACCCTTCTGTACTACCATAATGGCAGCCTGTACATTGTCATATCTAAGTTTCTGTTTAGATTTTTAAAAATACGTAAAGCCTTTCATTATTTTAACATCATACACATGGGCGCCATTTTAACAATTCAGTATTTTATTGAATTAATATCATTAATACAAAAATACTGAGCGTAAGCAGTCTGGTTCCTTTACTCAAAATTACCTAAACATAGAGCTTTAGAAAAGAGTTAAATGAGAAACATTGGTCCCTAGAAGCAACAGAAATGAAGTGCAATGGCACCGTAGGTCGCACGTTATCACAACTTAGTGTAAATTAAATATAAAATGAGCAGGACAGTACACAACAAAAAGTGGTGAAGACAGTTGCCGTCTTTGAACGGTAGGTAGGTAATATGACTTACTGGTTAGATAAAATTGATTTTAAGTATACACAATTTATCATTCTGTCTAAGACAGTGCAAGCAAAAGTACATGTCATCAAAAGAAAATCTTCAGTAAGTTTTAGTTGCGGCGATAGAACTTTGAGAAGGATCTACGTAGTTTGTAATAACGAAAACCTTTGTAAGAAGTAATATATCGAGTATATCGATCAATAACAATCGAGTTAACATCTTTACAAGTTCTATCAAAACGAATGAGCTGGGTCATACAGAAGTAGGTATAAAAGCAGAACAGGAAATGCTGCTTTCACAGAGCACTGACAACCAAAACACGCATTGAAACAAACAATTACAATTTAAAAAAATGTGACATCATGTGAAATCACAAGCACAAATGGGTTGACAATAGGGTTGCCGCCTTCAAACAGTCAGGCAAAATGGTCGCTGAGGTTTGAAACCAGGTTCTATGGTACACCAAACCAAGAAATTCCCGCCAGGCGAAATTCTGCAACAAACAAACAAACCTCAGCAACAAACAAAGCAGCATTAACAGGTAATATAAGTATAACACATGATGATCATGTATATATGAATTTAATAAAGAATAAAACCCAGAAAGACACAATGCAAGTACTCAATGACTTGTCAGTAGCCACAGCAACAAGAGAACAATCCGTTGAACCCAGTATAACCTAAGACAATGTTCGTTTCCATCTAAATGTTAATAGTTAACAATGTCAAAGTTAAAATCATCTCTATTATCATCGATGAAATATGTTTTATATATATCATCGATTGATGTAATCATTTCAAATCGAGAGATGAAGATCGAGGAATCCTGTTATGGTATCAGAACTGTTGTCTTTATTCAACTTGAGCTCTGATGGATACATATTAGTGACGTATGGGAAAATAACGGATTTTTAATATTCAGTATGTCATCCAAAAAGACGTATGAAAGGAGAAAAGATATCGTCAAACACGATAAATACAAAATATATTGCAGTCTCGGTTTGATTGAGACTTCTTGTGGATAAAAATTAGTGGCCATGAACGGAAAAAAACACAGTAATTGAGCAAAGAACGGAAGTACACAGTAAGTATTCTTAGAAATACCAACAATTTGCTTTAAATCAGTAGTTTCATACCTGAGGAACATATATATTATCTAAACGAAAATTAAGTCCACATCATGTAATTGTCAAGACTGTCGTAAGTTAAAAACGCATTTTATCGTAATCTTTAATGTCAGAAAGACAAGAAGTTAAACGTTTGGAGATGTTATGCAGTGGTGCAGGCACTAGAATTAAAAATAAAACGGAATTTATCAGGTTGTTTGTGTTTGTGTAATTTAGTAATCCAGTACATAGTTGGAGGTTTCGTTTGCTTTTCGACCACCCCAGTCTTGGAAGCATTGCACTGAGTTTTATGCGTGGAGACCAAAGAAAAACAACAGTAGAATAAACTGGGGTATAGGAATAAGTGCTCCCGAGTTCTAGAAAAAACATTGACGTATTAAAGGCGTCAAACAATGATAAAAGCATTAGCTGCTTTATCAGCAGGAATTGATTCAAATTTCTTAAACAATTCATGGATTCCCGATTCCAATTATGAACCAAAAATCTGGGTCTCGTAGGTGGTAAAGAGGAGTTATCTATGATTATTCGAAGTAGGAAGAGATTTCGGATTCGCATGTTCTCAATGGCACCCTTATATAATAAAATCCTCAATGGATTCGGTGATTTAAGTACGACACACATCAAACTCAATCACTGAAGATAATCCACACTTCGGACCGAACATTGTAAAATGAAGCATACCAAGCGATAAAATAAAAATTTGCAAAATTTGCCAAATAAATAGTTACATCAAGCTGTCGTGTTATAAGTAATATTTATACCAATATTTTTCTCGTATATGCGATTTATACTGCTTCTCGATGGCCGTAGGCAAGAGAGTGCAGTATAAATCGTACATACGAGATATGTGTTATACCTTAGCCATTTATCCAGCTACGCATGTGTAGGAAGTGTCATTGGGAACACCATGGTATAACTGCCATATCTGTCAGTTGTCAGTCATCACGGCTGAAATATACCGTCAGTTATTGACGGTTTAGGCTTAGGCCTTCAAGTTTATGAAAATGATATCATAAGCAGGAAAAAAGGAAACCCATTAGAGTTATGGTACAAGTACAATATAATGGAACTTAAGTTTAAATTAAAAGTGCCATCTTTGCTTTTCAAAAATATGTAATCTCGGTTAAAAAGAAAATGTAATGAAAAACGTGAAATTGTGTCAATTGGGAATCCTAAGGCTTGAACCTATTACCAAATTCTATATCTCTTTTAATAATTTTATTATTACGACATGCAATTACTTAATGCTTCGCATTATCTTGATGTTCTTACAATTATAGACATCGCTAAGTGCTAGTGGATAATGTTTTCAACGAACTAACAATTGCTAACAGGAACATTAGCTAACACCTACAATAACTTGAATGTTTTAGGCATTTGGATAATGCATACCTGTTTAATTTATACTAGCAATTTAATACAAAGGTAAAGATAGAAGACCATTTTAGATGTAGTAAAACATGCAGCTTGTAATCACATATATTTCGCTCATGAAGGCTTTATCAAATGTTTAAAGAAAAAAAGCAGATAGATGAAAGTTAACAAAAACGACATTGGGATAATTCGGATATACATTGTATAAAGGTCATAGGGCATCTCATGATGATAAAAACTTAGGTTGACATCGTGTTGTCTTTTTTCTCTTGTAGCGTCCAATGGATACCATTTACAGTATTTGTTCATTTAACAACAATACAAAACAGACAGATAAGTGAATATATAATTTGAAAATAATCAAAGATTGGGTCGATATTCCGTTTGCTATATATTGGTCAATTATTCCAGACCTGGAACCAACTAATGTGACAAAATACCATTACATTAACATCAGAACTGGTAGGGTTCAATAACACCGAGAATAATTAGAAAATACATACTGCTCCTTTGGAATCATTAACATGATTAAGCTCAATATATGTGGTTTTCTAGCGTTTGTGTAGTTCTGTTTGGCGGCCATAAACATCACTACAAATCAGTAGTGTTATTGCTTAATGGTACTTTGGGATCATCAAGCGGTGTTGCAATTTAAATAACCTTTCACGAACAGACTCAGTAAAACCGATTATGCTACCTTTATTTCCTGTTTGTGTTTGTTGCTTACAAGGGATTCACTTTTCAGTATTTTTGAAGTAGAATACCGCTTAAGCCGGTGATAGAGGACGTGGGAGGTGTTACATCTTATATTACCTCTTATGAACGGATTCCATACAAGCTGGTATAACCGATTCTGCTACTTTTCTCTATTGTTTGTGTTTTTGCTTCCAACTTATACCTGTTTCGGTATTTATTTATATGAAATGAGAAAATCCTGTCACTACATGAGAGTCTATAATACATGGCCGTTATAACATCTTCACTAAGTCCGCCTTTGGCAATGGTAGTACCAGTTTCATGATGCCACATTTGGCAATGGTAGTACCAGTGTATCGCCACATTTGGCAATAGTAGTACCCATGTCATGTTACATGTGACGATGGCAGTAACAGTGTTTGGCAATGGTAGTACCAGTGTCATGACACATTTGGCAATGGCAGTACCAGTGGCATGCCTCATTTGGCAATGGTAGTACCAGTGCCATGCCACATTTAGCAATGGTAGTACCAGTGTCATGCCACAGTTGGAGATGGTAGTACCAATGTCATGTCACATTTAGCGATGGTAGTACCAGTATCATGCCACATTTGGCGATGGTAGTACCCGTGTCATGCCACATTTACCGATGGTAGTACCAGTGTCATGCCACATTAGGCGATGGTAGTACCAGTGTATTGCCACATTTGGTAATGGTAGTACCCGTGTTATTCCACATGTGGCGATGACAGTAACAGTGTTTGGCAATGGTAGTACCAGTTTCATGCCACAATTGGCAATGGTAGTACCAATGCCATGCCACATGTGGCAATGGTAGTACCAGTGTCATTCCACATATACAATGGTAGCACCAGTGCCATGACACATTTGGAATTGTAGTACTCCTGTCATGCCACATTTGGCAATGGTAGTATCCGTGTCATGCCATATTTGGCGATGGTAGTACCCGTGTCATGCACATTTGGCAATGATAGTACTAGTGTTATGCCGCCACATGTGGCAATAGTTGTACCCGTGTCATGCCACATTTGGAGCTGGCAGTACCCTCGTCATGTCACATTTGGCAATGGTAGTACCAGTTTCATGCCACATTTGGTGATGGTAGTACCGGTGTCATGCCAAATTTGGCGATGGTAGTACCAGTGTCATGCCACATTTGGCAATGGTAGTACCAGTGTCATGCCAAATTTGTCGATGGTAGTATCAGTGTAAATCCACATTTGTGATTTAATCATGTCTAGAAAACAAGTAGATACACAAGTTGCACGGGAAATGTAGCATTCACACGCATTCAAAACAAACAACAATTACATGGATAAATAATCAGCTAGAAGTTAATCTGATAAATGTTGAGTTTTATCTAAAGATAAATATCGTATTTTGCAATATTTTAAACGTTTAAAAGTTTAAAACTAAAACTATATTCTCAATTACAATCACATATTTCTGACATAGTTTGAATCTGAAATATGCTGCATTATTTTTGCCATTTTACTCAATTTCTCATTCTTGCTCTTGAATCTAACAGTGATTTACAGTTTTGAGAAAATTTGATCCACATACGAATTATATAACCATGGCATGTAATAAGGCTAGCGTGTTTCTATGTAAGCTTGTTCGTCAAGGAAACTACTTTACTTTTTTCTGATTACAAACAGAGATAGCACTTCAATACATCACAAAATTATTGATAAATAGTATATGTACATTGTTATGAGATACACTTCAGCTAGGTGCACGATCATAGATCCAATGTAAGGAAAGCAGGCGGTTATATGATTGTGTGGCAAATTTATGAATATCAGACTTATTTTCAACTTGGTACATGCTTAGAAGTCACATGCACCTCATCGAGGTCATTATCGGAGATCCAGTGGATGAATATCGAACAGTTATATGTTCAACTTGGGCACCTTATCGAAGGCATTATCGGAGACCATCGAACAGTTATATTTTCAGCTTGGTACATGCTTAGAAGTTACATGCACCTCATCGTGATCATCGGAGACCCAGTGAATGAATATCGAACAGTTATATTTTCAGCTTCGTACATGCACCTCATCGAAGTCATTGTCGGAGACCCAGTGAATGAATATCGAACAGTTATATTTTCAGCTTCGAACATGCACCTCATCGAAATCATTATCGGAGACTCAGTGAATGAGTATGAATATCGAACAGTTATATGTTCAGCTCGGTAAATGCTTAGAAGTCACATGCACCTCATCGAGGTTATTATCGGAGACCCAGTGAATGAATATCTAACAGTTACATTTTCAACTTGGTACATGCTTAGAATTCACATGCACCACATCGAGGTCATTATCGGAGATACAGTGGATGAATATCGGACCGCTACATATTGAACTTGGTACACGATCAGTAATCACATATACCTTATCTAGGTACATGCTAAGAGATCATATGATAACAGAGTGTTGTACAATGCTTTTTGTTGCGGGTTTTGTTTCAATACTAATACATTGTTTGTGTTGATGAAACTGAGATTTTATAGTTTAGCACTGATACCGACAATGTGTTCAGAAGAGAGTGCGTTTTTTTCTCTATAAATCAGATCGTTTATCATATATACCTTACAATACACTGGAGTAACAAAGCATTCTTATATTTACTTGAATTGTTCAAATAAAACCTTCAAATTCATTATTAATAATTGTAGAAACTCACTTTCTTTTTAAAGGAGTAATAAATAAAATAATGCTTATGCTATAGGCGTTTTAGCGAGTTTCTCAAACTATGTTTCAATTTCGTCAAAGGACGAAGACGTATTGTCTTGTCTTTACCGTTGGAAAGCAGTACACCTATTGTCAACTAGTTTACGTTTGAGATGTTTTATTTTCCTTGTAATTGTTGCTTGTTTTGAATGCTTGAATTTGGTTGGCTGTGTTTTGCGATTGCTACATTGCTGGATCGACGTTTTGTTGACACTAAATTCATCAACTATTGTACAGCCTGGTATACTGTGATACAAATGTCTGTTTGTGTACATTAACAAGCTTGCGGTACTGATGTATTCTCTATTTGGCTTAAGACCATTATATATGAGTGTTTTTATTAATGTAATCGAGAAACTTCACAATCCGTATAATTAGTATATACTTAGTATAGTGTCGACTTCTTTTAGTCTTTTGGCTGTTACTTGTGATACAGTGCGGACCTACGATGCCATTGCGTTCGGACGCTGTGGTTTCTATAGGACCCTATATCTCATTTTTGCCAGGTGTTTCTTCGCAAAATGTCACAAATGTCCAAACCTAGTTTAGTATATATTGTAACTTTGCTGCAAGAAAAAGATCATTATTTCACTATTTCAGTCTAATGTGCATTATTGTGTGCATTTTTATTACATTATGTGAAGAAGGAAAAACAAGGGACGTATTATGTTTTCACACACGGAGGGCGGTAGGGCTGACGGGAGGTTGCAACAAACAATGTTCTCTCATTTTAAAAGATCTTTGCTATGTAGTAATAGTAGGTAGTCCTTATTACTTTGGGGGTCAATAGGTTTAAATTATTTATAAAAATAGGTTTCAGCCCATTTCAAATAGACAGACTACAAGGAATGATTTATATCTGCTAGGTAATTATATATTGGTTAGAGATATATTTCTATAGATTTTAGGTTCAATAGGTCAGAGGTCATATTCATTGTTACCTTTTTGTACCTATAGAGTTTGCCTTGACATTAAATATTCTGTGAGACTAGTCTTTTATGATTATATGTATTTTATGAAAAGAAAACGTCTTCAAAACGTGAGATAATGCAAAATGTACCCACTCATTCTAAATATTTTTTTTTTTTTTTTGTCAATTTTTATTGTTTATATATATATATATATATATATATAGATGGGGAAAAAAACATTTATACAGTGCTATAGTTTACAAAAACTCAAGCGCTTTCGGCTAACGCCTTCATCAGGAGTACACAAACACGAAAATAACAAATACAAAACAAAAAACACTAAAATACACGGCAGTTTAAACAGTTTAATTTATTCCAACATTTTCGTATCCCCTCGGGGATCCAGTGCTTTTTGAAAGGTATTTTGTAGATGTATGTATTTTCTCACCCTTATATATATATATATATATATATATATATATATATATATTATATATATATATATATATATATATATTATATATATATATATATATATATACATACTGAAAGAAAGAAGTTTAGCAAGTAAATATGTATATTTAGCTTAAAATAGAATACCGCTGGGCGTTGTTGCAACTGATATAATCGTTCACGAACCAACTGAATAAAACTGAGTCTGCTATTTTTTCCTCTGGTTTGTATTCGTTGCTTGCAAGCGATCTAATGTTAAATATTTATTGATTTAACTGCAATGTGGCGGTTATAAAATGTAGGACCGAGCCACAGTGTATTAGTCATCATTACACCAACTCGGCAATATCCCGACACTCAACGTGAATATGTCGAACATCATCGTAATAGTAAGGGTCCATATCGACCAACATCGTTCGATTTATGGCCCATATTGGCCTGCATTGTGCGCTAAAAATGCAGTTTTAGGCTTAATATCGACCACTTTGTGAGATTAGACTCAATATTTTCCCACTTGTTTAGGTTTAGACACAATATCGACCCATGTACTACGATTTAGGTTCAATATCCACTCACATTGTAAGATGTTCCTATTCCCACTATGATTATTGCTTTACATTTAAAGAATGCTTTTTCGAACGTTCGGGACAGGAAGACAATTAACCACAAATGGCAGTATATCGATTCATCTAGAAGCAATTACAATATTTCAAATGCAAATCTAATCATCAACCTTATCAAATCATCACAATATAATTATAACCATCAAGTATATTTAAAAGCATGTAACATTCACGTATAATATAGTATGGTGAAATAACACGAAGACGTTGATATATTCTGAACCAAACAGCTAACGCATCAGTAGACAATACCTTTAATATCTCAATAATAATAATCAATGAATCAAACAAATTTCATTCTGAACGAGACAAATATCGTGTCAATAAGGATAGTAAATTTTAAAAAAAGTATTCAGATCAACTGCCTCCAACATTACCAGTCAGCATTTAATAAATTCATACATTAAAGGTATTGTCTACTGGTTCAGTATATTTAATTTATATCACAAATGATGAGCGGGTATCCGTATCGCCCAAAGGAAGAAATAGCGGAAAGTTCAAGTCCTTTAAGTACAAAAGGTCACCAGCCCACCAAATAATCAAATTGGCATTCTTAAAACGTGCACACACGTTACAACACCCGATGTGCCCCGCCCCTCAGTCCAATTCCGTTAGAGGAAATCAGAGGAAAATAAGAAACAGCATGAACATATTGTCAAATAATCAATACACAACAACATAACTTTAAATTATATATAGTCATGAAATGAACAATTATGCTAGGTAAATTATGAGGAAATTAGCCGTCTTTTATAAAACCTCTTATCGTGTACTTATCTTGACGTTGATTTCTTTCCTATTAAAAATACATTCCTTAGTATACTTGAAATAGTTTGTTTATTTCCAATTATCTGTTTATTTATCGATTATCATTAGCATGTTAAAATACCGTATATCGCTTGTAAAAGTAGATATAAAAGTTGAACAGGATATTCAAGGACCACATTCAACCAAACAATAACAAAGAGGACTAAACAATGCAAGGTATATGACATTTAAATCAGAATAATATAAGAGCGACATGTCACATTTTTGCTCTAAAATACTGTTATGAACCATTCTTCAAATAGTCGACTCAGTCTTATATAGTGGTTAAATATTATAAAATTAACTGCTTAGATATAGATATTAAAACAAGTGCTTACGCTATAAATTACAAATCACGAATCACAAGGAATGCACGTATTGCTAAGTTCCAGAGATAAACGATAAAGTAATGGCACTAATTGTTTGTTCGGGTACAATAAAAAAACTGAACGTATTAAATCTCAGGTACTATAAAAAACTGAACGTATTAAATTTCAGGTACAATAAATTGAGTTGTGTTTGGTGATTTAAAATGTCTACGTAATAAATTTATTGAATTGATGTTTAACGACTCATCAACACATTGATTACTTCGACCTATCCCAGAGAGACTCGAAATATGCATAGGAATCAGGGAACCGTAACATGTTCTTACCTTCCGAGATATTGATTTGGTTCATTAACGTGTTCGGAGGCTAGGCTCAGGTACACGGGACCGGCCAGATGAGACAGGCGAGGCTAAGACTTAGATTTTAGCCTAAAAAACTCACCAAGATACATACTTCAAACAATTTGACCATTGCATATTTACAGTTGTCAGTTTGATGGTATGGATAATATATTCATAACTTACTATTATGCTGTAATGGCAAAAACAGATAGTTGTCTTTTGATAAAAGAATTCCCGATACATATCCAGAAATAGGGCTGGTTATTTTTTGATTGTAGTTGATGTTGTTTAGAAAAAGAGTGTGAGAGTGGACCTTTGGAAACGGCCGAACACGATACATACGAAATCTTGCAGTCTCGGTTTGACTGAGACTGTTCATCGATGGTAGTGAAATATGATTGCTACCGCTCACGGCCCAGGTTGAGCAGAACGTTTCTTTAGAGAAGTTTAGTGTTGTTCAAAGCAGATTAGCATTTATGTTTCATTTTGTGATAGTTACTAAGCCGAGATGATATCCATTACGCATGGCGTAACCTTATTATCTAAACTCAAATGACTCGACAAGAGGGTAACTAGCTAGTTTGATTTGCGAATTTGACAGGCCATGGTAGGTCCTCATTTTCAAATTCAGGAGCATGTCGTGACCAATCTGAATCTCACCACTGCAGGTCCAAGCTGATTTTGAGTGAAAACATGAACAGCAGTTTAGTTCCACACTAACATGCCAGCGCTTTTAGAACACGCTATTAGGATTTTGAAACCAAGTGTCAATCATATGTAAAATCACAAGGCTTATAACATAACATTTGATTTATTTTCATTTATTTTTGAGAGGACATGACCCCTGACAGAAAGCCGTATCCTCTGGCCTGAGCCGGAAAAAGTTGACATAGATGTTATCATCGTGTTCACGCTAGTCAAGCCTTAAGCGGAACTACAATATAAACGCTTTCTTCAGACAGACTAGTGTTAGAAAAAGTATCAACGCATGACCACTAGACTAAACAATTGACGAATAGTTTGATTTACGACCGAACATGCTCAATATCTGAAATTTCAATTATCTGATGAATGAGTTATATGTCCAAATATTCCCGTCTATCAATGCATACGAAACACTAATCACGCATTCTGTTTGCAATTTTTGTTTAATTTCATCGCCCACTTTCATTGTACGAGGTATTGACTGTCACAACACACGCTAGTGGACACAAACATATTGTATGGGCGAATTGGTTAAACAAATTGCAGTTAATGAATGAAACCAACCGTAGATTTAAACGATTTATAAAAGAGGTTAACGATAAAGTTGTGTATTCTTTGCATGCCATCTTCGGGATGGTTAAAATGTTGTGCTGTTGATTTTATGAATATTGAGTTCTGCTCAACCCGGGTCTAGAGGGCGTGAGCGGTAGCTAGCATATTTCACTACCACTCATGAACAGTCTCAATCAAACCGAGACTGCAATATTTCGTATGTGTCGTGCTCGGCCGTTTCCAAAGGTCCATTATCATACTCCTTTTTGATGTTATTGCCAATATAATCTACTGTTGTTTTGTTTGTTTTGATCACCGTGTATGACTGTTTTAGTCATTCGATGACATCGATAAATATGTGTTCGTCACTCGTAACAGTAGTTATAGAAGTCGAACAATAATTTTTTGTAGTTGTATTCATATCTTGTTTGAAGTTTACCTTCCATTTAAGTCTGACGGCAAGATATCAAACAATAAAAACAATACAGGAGGTCATTGAGAGTGATAAATATAGTTACAAGAACTTTTTTAGAAATTGATGTAAAAGATAGATGTTCAAACAAATCAAAAGAATACAATACGTTATATTCCAACAATCATGTATAGCGCAACAATGATACACGAAATTCTGGGGATCAAATCGTGCGCTGAAAATATGAAACATACGTACATGGCAGAACAACTGTTATATTTGCAAATGCATAACATAGAAAACAGTGTATGATTGGGCCGTAGTGTATTGCATGTGTGTTTAAACATATTTATGGATACATAGAAAACACGTTTGTTAACATTAATAATATATTCATCAACATTCGTCAATGCGTTTACGACATTAAAACATCGGATGGATTTTCGGCTTTAATTTAGCATAGTGCATTTTCACCTTTTAGTGCATATTAAGACATTACGTACTCCAGCATTTGGAGAATAGATGTGGTTATCTTCGAAATACATAAATGATGATATACCGCAAGATTGAGCCTACTGACGCCTTATAACATAAACGAAATATAATAAAATCGTACGTGGTCGTACAAGATATTCATCATAACTGAAGCATGTGTTTTGTCACTGACCGTTCCAATGCTGTATCCCTCTTGTCGACCCTTTTTTGTTTGTGATGTCATATCTTGCCTTTTATTCATCTGTCTAATTATTGTTTGTTTCTGTGCGTGTTTTTGGTTGACAGTGATCCCTTGAATGCTACATTTCCTGTTCGAATTTTATATCTACTTTAATGTATTCCTATTTACTCACTGTATTTAGGTGGACTGGTATTGTTTGACCCTTCACCGACTTGTCAATATTCTATGTATCCTGAACCAGTTTTGCAAAATTGCACCGGTTTGGCAAGATCTAGAAATAGTTTGACATATAAATATATGTCTGTATAATAAATAAGGCTATATATATTGTAAAATAATCTGAAGATACAGCACATACTTCAGACATAGTGTAAATGTTAAGCAGGCTGTATTAGCTTCGAAGTGTACTCGGTTTCTCATTTCTACTCTGCTATTTAGGAATATATCGATCATGAACGCTCAGTTAATAACAATTGTGAAGACATTTAACCCGCATATACATTCTGAAAACAGGACATTTAATCAGCCTGGGCTAACGTGTTTCTAGATAAGCTTGTTTGACAAGAAAATACTTTATCGTCACGGATATTGAAATAAATGAATTGGGTGTTAAGGCGCACCAACACATGAAAGGTTATATGGCGCCTAGCAAGAATTAACATGACAGGCTCATACTCCATTTACATCAAGATAAAATATGGAGAATGGGCCTAGAACCTTCTTACCTGCAGAACTGCAGAGTTGCTGAAAATTCTATAATAAAACACTCCATTTTCACGTTTCCACGTTTGCATACGCGGTGTCATGAAAAAGACCTTGGATGAGCATGTTTAAAAATAACAAAATTAATATGAATGGGGTGGGGCGTGTCCTAACCCTCTGAATGTGACAGTGTGTTTGTGAGATTGCAGTTGTTGTATTCTACCCCGGCAACCACACCGGGAGATATTGGAAGAGATAGCGCTAAAACACAGACGTTTATATATCAAAGATGTATATTAGAATATATAGAAATATATCGGTTTAGCTGACTATATATGACTTCTTACTTCATGAAGGTTAACTTCTTTCCTTCTGATGTATAACTTCAAGACTTGTAACTTCGTAACTTCTAACTTCATTACTTGGAACTGCTTGCCTACTAACTTCACCAGTTTAATGTCCTTATTTATAACTTCACGACATTTAACTTATGAAGTTAGAAAGCAGTCCTGAAGTTAGATGTCCTAAACTTAGAAGTCATTAAGTCGTGAAAGTTAAAGTAATGAAGTTAGATGTCACTAAATCCTCAAGTTATAAATAATCGTTAGAATCATGATGTTGTAAGTCAATGTATCGTGAATTTCGACGTAAAGGAATAGAGTTCATCAAGTTAAAAGTCTTTAAGTCTTGAAGTTAGACAAAATGAAATTAGAAAGAATGAAGTCAGAAGTCATGAAGCCAGAAGACTCTTTGGAGCTGCCATAATTATAACATGATTGACATTCGATGATCTCATTTAATTGATCTGACCAAACATGTATTCATCGATACCACTCAGAGGTTCATTAGTTTAATCGAAAACATTATTGTTGACCGTAGGGACAAAGTGCGAGAGTTTGTTAAAAATGTATATGGTACATTAAAGAAAATGTAGAACATGGTATTATAAAGGTACATATTTAAGAAACAAGACATGAGTATCCAATGATATAATTTAAGTATATTAGAATATTGTCAAATGAAAAAAAGCTCAGAGAATTACATTTTAACTAGGTGCACGAGCAGAGATCTAATGATTAAAATCTTACAGAAATATTGTTAATCCCAACAAGATCCATAATCGAAAATTTAATTAAGGAATATTCAAAACTCTTCTCTCTAAATGACTTTATAAAGCAATACATAAATAGTCTATACATTTTAAAATAAACACTAACCTTCGAGAATTACGTTAGACGTATGCAGAACCTTGCAAATCATCATTATCCTTTTTGATTCGTGTGTAAAAAGCTCATTTGATTTTACAACGGCTTATGCACTCGTCTACAAAACGGGAACCACCGAATTGTTGGAAACGGAAAACAAATCTGGATCACGAATAATCACTTACATTGAATAATCATTTACATTATTTTAAGAATGATTCGTCAACCCGCTTAAATTTACACGACCCAAAAATAGTGGTATATTCATTCGTTGTTAAAAGTCGCCCGAAGTGTTATTACTTACTGATCCTTTGGGATCATCAAGCCCGGTTTTGTGGCTTTACAGTAGAATATCGCTTAAGCCGGTGCTAGGAGGCATGAGTTGCACCTTACATTACCTCTCATGAACAGACTCTTTAAAGAAAACCGAGTCTGCTACTTTTATCTTTTGTTGTGTTTGTGGCTTCCAAAGGATTCCCTTTTAAGTATTTATTGTATTTACAGAAGCAGAGAAATCGATATGTGTGTTAAATCAGTGGGCTATCAATATTCTGGAATAGAAATAAAATTATAAATGCCTCAACTTGATGTAATTGATTGACATGATTGAAGACCTGCGGACTTTATGTATTTTACGTTATAAATATTACGTTATTCTGCTTTCAACAGTGTTCTGATTTTGCCTGCATGTATTTTATTCTAAAACTTAAGTGACGAAAATAGTAACATTCTCCAAATTTTTAAAAATACTTTATTTTCTTCTTGTTTATAAATATGTGTACTTAAATATATGTTTATCGGTGCCATTATTTTGAACAGGCAGCCTATTAAAAGTTAAGAGTAAGAGATACACAAATTTAAAGGAAATGTTGTATTTGTTACTAGACTTTAAAAACAGAACGAGCAGAACTTTATGGTATTTATACTCAAACAATACAGGTTTTCGACTTCGGCCTAAATAGACAGATATTAAACAATGCCTACATACATAAATAAATAAATGTACTGAAACTACCACTATGAGGAATTGTTCCAGTTATCATTTAATGTCTTTATATTTATATATTTATATTTAATGAGCATAAATGCCCACCCGATTGTCATAAAATAAGAACAACTGTCCTTATAACCACAACACCCAAACGCAAAGGCATGGTAGGTATGCTGTTTAACACACAATAAATCAACTAAGCAATAGTGCCTTACAAAACACAGAAAGTGTTGAAGACAGGGTACCGACTTTGGAGGGATCAGTTGGCAATAAGTCCTTCTGGTTAGCTTAAATATATTTTAGGTGAACGCAGCCTCATTAAGTATTGTGTTCAAAAGTGTTAGAACAAAGTACACACACTATAAACCGCGTAGACTGACTATTGATAATTGTAGAAATGCACCAAAGTTTAACAGCGTCATCAACAAAATATTACCTTTGCTATACCTTGTCTGATCCAGTACCAGACAAGCGAATGAGTATCGGTTCAAATACATAGCGCACTTTTGGGTACGTATGATATGCTAGTTGTTTTGGAGGTGCATTTACATACATCGGATATGTTAGCTAATACGAGTAGCTAACTAACCATTCATATGTGTCTGCATAATATAGGGATATATTTTATTAATAATCTCAGTTTGTCGAATTTGCACTCAATAAAGGTGCAGTTAACAAACACATAACAATAAAAAGGACACTACACAGGATATAAAAGAACGGTAAAATTAACGGCTGGACTAATAAGTATGTGAAATTCTCAATATCGGAAGTCAGCAACATGTCTATCATATAGTATAGTTTCTAGTTTCTATATTGGTATTAAAGAAAGAAAGCAGAAATGAAATTGTATAGGAATAGAGTTTATTAACTATTGTGATTATGTTTCCGAAGTATCCTGAGCTATATAATTTAGTGGTACTTGTGTCTGGCTGGCATATTAATGGTATAACGTCGGCAGCATATAATGCATAAATTGATTTATAAACACTTGAGAAGACGCGTTGTTATATTTCGGCTGAGTGTCTCTATATTACAAGATATATTTAGTTATTATTCATTGACAAGTGTATATTGTTATTTTATTGTATTAGCGGAAACATTCATTTACCTTGCACGACTTCTATTACGATTGTAATACAATCATGTGGACATTTGTTATAGACAGTGTGGTGAATAATATAAGAATTCTTTGAAGATATCTTTCGAAGAACTGTATATTATAATCGGAATATAGATGTTATGGAGCATGATAACACAGTCATATTGAAACGTGGCGTGTTTGGATTTGTCAGGAGTGTTTGTTATTCTGTTGATCTTCTAATGTCATTAAAAGGGTTTATCCTGTGCTATTGACGACTCTTCCTAAAGTGTTTATTAGCCTATGCCATTAGTGCAAATGTTAATATAATGAATATACGGAAATGCCTTTTTGGAAACTAACTTGTATTGTTATATATTCGAATACCTAGAATATGCAAGGAATAACCTGAACTCGCCATGCGGAGCATGCTGGTTATAACGTACACAAGCAGTTTTGATGACGTCAATAGTGAAGATGACTTCGAAACAATAGAAGTGCTGTCATCACAAATAGAAATATCGGACGAATTTTACCTGGCTCCTATCAATTACCTAAGTGATGATGAAATAGAAACACTTGAACGAAAGGAAAAGAAGAGAAAACGAATAGCACGTGCCGTGGCATTGGCTTCGGGGATTTTATTGTTAGTCAGTGTTGCACTTGTGACGGTGTCACTGTACATGGCTAAAGACATAGACGCAATGGGTAGGTGTTCATTTTGATATTATTTTAATAAGATAAAAGTATACTCGTAGGTAGGTTTTCTTGTTTATTTTATATAATAATATAGTCGGATACAGTAAATGCTGCGTTACTTGCGTTTAACGTCTTTATTATGTTTATATGTTCTGTTTAGATGTTGCTTTCCCCCAAAAATGGCTAGAAACCAGACATTATATCGTACAACACACCTGTACAAATACAGAGTTATAATAAACAATGGCTTATGATCTTGACACACGAGTTAATTTATTTATCCTGTCAAATAAAATACAATGAAGCTTTGGTAGCGTTGTTTCAATGAATTCCGTCAATAAGACGGCTCGTGGGTGGAAGTAATTAAAATGCATCAAAATGGCGGCTACATTTCATTATCACGACGAGTCACATTCATAATAAAAAAGACTTGCATCTTGCGGGTAAATAAGGAACTTTGGTTTATGGTAATGTAAACGCATTAATTTCTTGTAGTGTAACTTAAATCAATAAAGTTTTTCTTTTGAAACGGAATTCTTGTTTCAATTTCATAAAATATAGTTTCACGTCACGCAACGTTAAAGTACATGTGTTATATGATATAATGTATACTGATACATCTTATGGCGTATTTAAATATTTTAAGTTTCATTATAATAAACTAGTTAAATCCACTATGTTTGCAATTAACGCAATATCTTAGGATCATTACTGTGCTACATGTGTATAGTTTGGATATTTATAACGCAAATGGTGTTATATGTATAAGCATGCAAAAGATATTCCATAAGTATTTTTTTTTGATAATTAATCCTATTTTGGTATTGACTGTAATAGAGCGCAAGACCTCTGAAGTACTGATCGCTTCCTCGCATACTGATATTTGCCATGCTATTTATAACTATTTGATTCCTGGTTCTTTAATGTGACAGAAAATGATACACGGGACCGCACGGGACCCCCGGGTATACGTCCCTATTTGACCGACGACTTTAGGTAAAGCTGTTTTAACGGGTGGTCAACCTTTCTAGAAAAAAAGACTAGCGTCTACTATAAAGATTTTATAAAATGTATTGACCTACAACAATCTTCGGGAATATTATCGAAAATAAATATGTAATCTTAATATAGTTTTATACCTGATATATATCCGGTATAAAACCTGGTATGGATCAACTTAACCTAGATATACAGTTATCGTATGGATTAGATATAGATAAACTCTGACAGTAACATGAGGTCCCACTAAGAACTATATAAACAGTATACTATTAGATATTATTTATTAATATAAGTGGCAGGTAACATCTATCTAATATCTTACATAATATTATTATTTTAAAATAAACAGTATCGCAGATATTGCTGCAAAGTTATGTAGAAGCAGGCAGAAACACGCATTACCAAAGGAGGAATAATATGAATGGAACACACGACAGTCTCGAAATATGTATCAAGCATTTAAAATATATCTCCATTTATTGATTTAGTATCTTTTTGACTTTAAGGCTGCTTGCATAAATAAAACGATATTATTATTTGGGAGATGTCAAGTTGTCTTCATTATTCTACCATTTAAACATATTTTTGCTGTAATATAACCAAAAATCAGTAATATGTAAACATAATTTACGATACCTACCTTTCCAATAATTATTATTTTTAATTATTTGCAAGTATACAGATTTATGAGCCGCCAATAGTTTGACAACAATCAATATTGCCAAGTGTCAGGTTATGAAAGCAGGCCTGGTTAGACGTAATCTACTTAATAGTTGGTACAATCAAAATAACTAGATTTAGTTTGTTTGATAAACCTGCCTGGATAGATGAAGGCTAATTAATAGTTGGCACCATTAAACCAGTTTGCATACACATGCCTATGTAGTGTTGAGCAACGTAACATAAATACGCCCTCTTGCATATATTTGACAGGTATTTTAATGACTTCCGCAACCCTACGATATGCCATGCATTGTTCGTGGGTGTTTTAGGCAAACGTTCAACTATAGGACCGTGATTGCTCTACGCATTGCAAAATGCAGTTGATTTCTAAACATTCTTAGTAATATGATTACAGAATGATGATGTAAAAGGTGCAGTTTCTTGGTACAAGCACATAGTTGCTGTCTATCAATGTTTAGTACGCACCGTTTAAAGAAGACGCATATAGATATCTGCACAGAAGAATGCTATGCATCGATGCAACAATTTGTAAACCTCAGAAATGATAAACAAAAAAGTAAAAAAAAAAGACTTAAACAATTTGGTGCTTTCAATCATATATTTGTATCGGTGTAGTAAATATGTCTGAGGAATGTCGTGTGTACGATGGACGTTTTTTTAAATGTGCGAAAGCGCATTGTTCGTCGTCGTCATTAGTCGTCTTGTCCATCGTTGTTTATCGTCTTGTAGAACATTCTACTTCAAACGACAGCTCTGGAAAACTTTTGTGGCTTTTGTCAAGAATTCAAAATGTAACTATTTTTCTTTAGAATTTAGACAAGTTTGAAAATCAATAAAGTCGACGCAATTTTACATATTTATAACATAGGAGTATTCATTACGTGGTCCGAGTATAAACTTTCATACCGCATCCAACCTTAAACGCCCAGTGGCCTTTATTGTCACTGACCGTTCCAAGGCGGTATTCCTGTTGTCAAACCTTTTTGTGTTTTTTGACGTCATATGCCTTTATTCCATATTAACATTGCCATTCATGTTTGACGTTTTGCGGGTTTTTGGGTTTACTGTGTTTAAAGCGGCATTTCCTGTTCGACTTTCATACTCATTTTAAACTAGTTTGCGTATTGTAAAATTAAAAAAAATTAAAGGTAATTTTAAACAGTTCATCGCATTTTTTCAGTAAAATAATGTTTTTCAACATGTTTTATTGTCAAAATATCCGTTAAACAATCATGGAATTAAGGCGGGAACACGTAATGGATCAGTTGAAATACACACATTTCATGTTGTCTACAGAATGGCTAGCACATATATACAACACAGAAATTAAAAAACTTCAATAAATTATACCTGAAAACACACTAAACTTGGAAACACTAATGCGTATCATTAATATTGTGGATGAGATTGCCAACGATTCCTGCGTTAAAAGTAAAAAACAAAGACTCTGGTTATGTGAATTGCAGTTTGTTTTCGCAATAGCTTTATATGTTAAATGATATTGGATATATCAAATTTGAGTTTAAATGTTTATTTTAATACGGTTTGGTTAGAGTTAATATTAAGAAAAATCAAAAACTCAGTTGCAGAGTAGTATATTCTCCATGATATAGTGAAACTTTAGTTTTTGTTACCTAGTAACTTCAGAAAATGATATGTGATTTTCCCTGAAATTTGTAAGAATGTACAATGAAATGGGTATATGTTATGGACACAAATAAGAATGTACAATGAAATGGGTATATGTTATGGACACAAATACGGAATAAATATATGAGAGTTGACGGAAACAAGTAAATATATATAGCTTTTGAAATAAAAAAATAGTTCGCTGGCTTCGACATCATTTTCTTAATTATGAATAAATTAATATGAAATGGTTTATGCCTTTAACTGAGATATATGTGTTTTAGTTAGGACACATTTCACGCATAGTAAAATAAGAATTCAGGCGACAGTGGGGAAGTAATTTCTAAAATAAATGCTACTTATAATAGTGTATGACAACAATTGTTTTAGTCTACCTCTTTGAGAGCTCCGCTAGCAAAAGTTCTTAAACCTGTTAAATAGTTTAATTCTTTCAACTGCTCGAGGTAATTACATTCACCTGTTATCTAATATGACTTAACATTTGTTGTAAATAAAAAAGAAACAACACTTAACGGATGCTTGTGCAACATTTACATGGTGTAAATCTGGAAACAATCAAACAGATTGGTACAAGATTATATGTTTGGTCTTCGGGTATAGCGTTTTGTTACGAACATTGGGCTATACATGACCGGAAAAGGCAACCCACTAGTCAGAACTTGAATAATTTCATTACTAATATAGAATATAATATAATTTCTATTCTCCATGCATTTGTAAATGATTGTCTTCTGATAATCTGGATAATATACAGTTGAAATTGACGGTTTGGTTTTTCTGAGACGCGTGTACGAGTTCAGATACGTTCAAGGTCCCAGTATATTTATAAACTGCAGATAGTCTCCAAAAATCTTCAAGAGATTATTGTCCACTCTTACGAATGGCGAAGATATACGGTACTGGTTCTACCCAGAAATAATGCGTTGGTCTGCCTCTACCACAAACAAATTGACAGTCATATATGGCTTAACATGTGCTAAATATGACGTAAAATGCCATTCAAACAAACACTCTAAAGTATTTTTGTTCAAGGATACAGTTCCATTTTAATAACACAGAGAATCATGTTTGTTACAAGATATCCCATGGGGTAAAAGTCCCCATTCCCGTCCTCTGATCAAATTGTTGAAATACAGTCCAACTGATAAAAAAAACACGCTATAAAATATCATTTGTTTAATAACCATTTGACCTAATTGACAGATCAGTAATACGCTGCACAGTTGTTTATGACAAATAAGAATCTGTCCAATAACGCTTTCTGTTTCGATATATCTGCTTTGCTATTAAGCTAGTATGAATTAGTTAACGGTGTTTGCTTGTTAGTTATTTGACAATGAATCGTATAAAGTTAAAAAAAGAAAACATTACTAGGCATGCTAAATAAACAGTTTAACTGTATATAACCTCGGAACCAATTGGTTGATATAGAAATATGCATGGTAAGTGTGCATACAACCCGTTATGGTGTCCCATTGGCAATTTGCTTTTTGTCATTTTAATGATCATAAGTCTACAAAGATAAAAATTATCTTACAAAACCATGCTTAATATTTATATTGTCATAAATGTTCCTTACTTCCGATTTTAAGGATGTATTCAACTTAAATACGATTATTTGAGTAAAAAGCCATTTTAACTAGACAATTACCACCAGAACGATGAAATAACATGCTATTTGCACATTGCTGCATCTTCCGTACTGAATTTAATTACATATATGTAATTTACCATTAATTCACCAGACGTCTAGCTTTGGATTGTTTTCAGTATTTATATTTGATTATCTAGAAGACACTTAACTAAACAAGTATCTATATATATAATTTGTTCTTCAGATATAGAAATTATAACAGTAAGCGTAATTAGTTTTTTTATCTCATAAAACGTATCCATGGTGATAAGAATTTCTAAACTTATGAAAACGTTATTTTCTTGTTTCTTTTTACAGACATACCCGTCTAGTTGGTTTGAAAAAGTATCCATCTTCATGATTTCACATATGAGCCGAAACACATGAAAACGTCCCTTCGGACGTTTAAACGACAACGTCATAAAGTAACAATTTATGACGTCGGCCGGTAATCAATTAATTACTAATAATTTCTCGTCACTTCCGTCTTTTACCTTGTATTATATCATAGGGAATATGTTTTCTTAATATAAATTGTTGATGCTATAGAAAATGGTAATTGTTTATGTTTTTTGTTGTTATTTAATCAACGACGTCGTCCAAGACGCCGACGTCAACGTCGAAATTAATGGTTAATACAATCTTTAATTTTCAAATTGAGATAAAATCATTTTTAATTACGATACAAACATAAAATAAAGAGATTTTTAAAGAGAAAATCAACGTGTTTCATAAAAAAATCTAAAATGTCAAACTTTTGTCTGAAGGGTCGTTTTCGCGTGTTTCAGCTCATATACTTGATACTATTTGTTGAAAAGAAATAGTGTCTTATTGGAATTAATTTCACTTTTCGATAGGCGGAGCCATTTACTACCATAATGCAAGACATAATTAAAAAATATATATTGAGTTTAGTATGTCACCAAAGTTATCACCTTTATATGTATTTAAACAGGTTTTTATTTTGTTTTGATCAGACCAGATATGGCCGCCAGTTGTTATCTTTGTTTACATAAAAGTATATACGGAACAACTAAGACATCCCTCCCTCCCAATGAAAAGCATTTGAAAGCACATGTTAATTTCCTGCAAATTCAAAATGGTTGCCAATTTAAACTAAAAAAATTTCGCGAAAACAAAAAATGGCTAACACTTTCCCACTGCTCTGCACACAATGCAAAAGTATTATATCGTTTTTACTCTGAAATATTAAATAATTGATATATGATTTTCCGAAATTATTCAGCTTGGCATATTATTTTATCCAGTCAAAGTAAAGTTTCCTAAATTACAAAACCGCACCGTTCCTATCTGGAACTGTTGTGAAAGATGGGTTCTATCTTGTAATTCTGAACCTGCATGCCTTGTGCTTGTCTATGTTATTATTTTGTTAATCATGTTAATAGTAGAAGTTGAATATAAACAAGCCTGACATCGGAATATGGAAACGACGATTACTAGTAAACGTGGAATATAAACAAGCCTGACATCGGAATATGAAAACGACGATTACTAGTAAACGTGGAATATAAACAAGCTTAACCAATAACCTCTACCACTCAGTATGGAAACGCCGATTGATATATGAGCATACTTGCGTGTATATTTCTGATTAAGAGAGTTAACATATACGCCAATAAAATCCGAAACTTTTAGGTTGTTCACATTATTCCTACTTTATTATCTAGATAATGGCTACGCATGTCGTATTATTTCTCACACACAGGCGTTAAAGTCATTGTTAAATGTGCTATGCAGAATGATGAATTTTAGCGTAGGAGATAAAGTGAAATATAATATCTTAGTGTAGTAATAAACAAAAAATATTTGACACATTATAAAAGTAAGTGAAATATAGACAGCAATACTTTTGCTGTATAACATAAATTTAACCTAGGAGACGTTTTTTGTTTACCTTACTCCCACAAACAAGGCTTTAAAGAAAAATGTTATGTGCTCAAACGATCGGGTAATTATTATAATAACGGTTAAGAAGAACGTAGTCAGTTTTAAGCAACATTCATTTGCTTTACTTACAACATTTTACTACTCACCGTACCAGTTGTCATGATGTGCGATCTAATATGCATTTCATTCACGAAAAAAGCAATAAAATTCGAAAATATGCTACAAAAAATCAAACATGCTATAAATACAAAAATATGCTAAATGTAAAATTTGTTGTATATATTTACAAATGTTTAGTGCCTGCAGTCTGTTTTCTTGGGAAATTTGGCATTTCACATGACTCACAAAGTTACTGAACTGTATGCAATAAATACTTGAGAAACGTAATGCATACAAATACTTGAGAAACGTAATGCATAACAAAGAATAATATTAAACACGTGTTAATTGAGATACGTGTAAAAGATGACATCACTATTGAAACAAAATAGGAAATACCATGTAAAGTAAAACATTTAAGCCAATCAGAAAAAATATCGTATTACATTTATTTAAATTATTTGTTTAAATAGATTTGTTTTCAAAAAACGACAACCCTTTATGTGTAGATAATTGTCATTTACTTTATTTACAAATGGTGTCTGCCGATTACACACAACATATATACTGTCCGTGCATTACATTCATTTAGCACGAATCCGGTGCATATTACCTTCTGTCCGTGAATTTCACAGAACGCTTAGGAGGTAACATTTTACAATATCTTTACATTAAATACAGTAATAAAATGTTCAAAGCGGAACTTCATCATTTATGAATTTCGTGTTACAAAGTATACTGTGATTAAAAAGTCTACAACATCACATTTGTGTCAATTTTCTAACCACATCATAAAGCGGAAATACCCGCCTTGCGTTTCTTTTTTCCTTTAGTATATATGTTGTGTATATTTGTATATATTTGTGATAAAACTAAACAACATAATGCCGTTATACATAAACTGCGTTGCACACATTCGCATATCATTTAATCTGAATAACATTTGTCAGATAACAAGAAAAGCTATAATACATGTATTATACCATTGGAGTACGGACATGTTTGAAAGGCAGTGAATTATCATTTTTAGCATGACATATTAGCAAGAATTTGACCAATTAATTATCAGTCAAGGGACACATCTCCAAAATGGTGGAGGTGACAAAATCTTTGTTTACCGACCTGAGTACTATATAAAACAATGAAGTTATATAATAACTGTATTAAAAGAATTATAGTTAAATAATATTTTTCTTTTGGTTTTGTCTGATTTCAAATATTATGGAAAGATGTTTTAACACTATTATAATTGTGTAATGGACAATTTTATCATGTATGTATTTTAAAGTTGTGGTTATCCAAGAACAAAGTTTGTACAGATCAATAAGTGTGCCAGGATCCCCTCCAGGACTCGAACCTAGAAGCATGCTTCCTTACACTACAGAGGTGTTCCCAACAGCACAGAGCGTACACAAAAATTAATCAGCCTAGTTAAATTTAGATTAAGCATATTTTACTTCAAATAAACTTAAACTGTATATTTACATAATTATAACCATCCATTCTAGGCACTGATCCTAACTCTTAGAGCATGGCCTTTGAATCGACAAGATGAAGCTGCAGGTTGTGCTTATGAATTAATTCCAACATTTCATTAAAATGATACCCACTGTAAACAAAATTTAGCAAATAACAAGTCCCCTATAAGTGTAATCACCTATCTTAAAACTGCACAATGGATACTTCTCAACCCTGCCAAATTGCATGACAGTTAAGATATTGCGGGGAAAAAAGTTTTTAATTTATAGTAACAGCAACCTTGAACTTTGACCAAACAACCTAAATAACAATCCAGTGCTTCCTTTCAAGGTCTGCATATTTTTATGAAGTTTTGTGAATCTCATTAAAATCATACTCTATTTGTTTTGTAGCATGGTCCATTTGAGCTCCCTGCCAAACTCTGACTTCAAATAACTGGTAGTTGTAGTACACCATTTATTCTGACAGGTGTTATTTTCAATTAACGATTTACACCTGTGCTATTTCAAAGGGAAATTTCAGTGACCATGCTACACATTTATTGAACGGAATCTATTTTTTAATTTTAGTAAAAATTACTTTGCGGCTTGACCTTTTGACAAAACACCCTGAATAACAATCCTGAGCATCCTTTCCACAAGCCATACTTTGTGGTGAAGTTTCCTTGAAATCCTGCAAGTGAAAATCAATTTCACATGTACACTGACAGTGAACTAGCTCTAAAATCAAATTACCTAAATAACAATCTGAGATTCATTTAAGTGAAGTTTCGTTAAGATTCCTTAAGGGAAGGTGAATTTATTTAGCAGAAACCAAATTTTATTTGTAGTAACTGTGATCTTAACTTTTGGAATAATGACCTGAATAACAAGCTCATGTTTAATTCCTGGATGTGATTTTTTTTGTTATTTTCATCCGTCACGGGAAACTAAATTTATTGAATGAAAACCAATTTACAATAGCAACAAAGACTTTGAAAATCAAACTACCTAAATAACAATCCCGAGCTTCCTTTCCACGAGATGCACTTTGTGGTGGTTTTCTTAAAATTCCTTAAAGGAAAGTAAATTTATTCAGCAACAACAGGTCAATAACCTTGAAACTCTACTGATAGGTTTTGATAGCTAGATCAGCACTCCTGTGAAGTTTCATGAAAATCCGTCAAGTTGTTTCAGAGGAGTAGTCGCTGCAAAGTTTTTATTATGTAAGTCTATGTAAACAAAGATCGCCACTGGCGGCCATGTTTAATGTCGAATCAAAGTAACTTTCGACACGGATCAACATCATGTTATGCTGATCATTTTAGAAAAAAAACATATCAATATCACTCATAGTTTTCAAAAAGTAGTCCCTACAAACTTGTATTTAAAAAATCTATTTTAAGCCGTGGAACTCATCTTGAATATCCCGCCGACCTGAAATTCTGCTAGGATCAATTAGACATTAAGAGCAACATTCATGTAAAGTTCTATGAAAATCAGTCAAGTATTGTCAGAGTAGTCGCTACAAGTCTTTACTATATAACTCTATGTAAACAAGGATGGCCACTATAGCAATGTTTAACATAAAATCAAAACGATTTTCGACAAGGACCATGTCATGCTGATCATTTTAGAAAAAGTCACATATCAATATCACTTATAGTTTTCAAGAAGTAGTCGCTATAAACTTCTTTTTTTATATATAATAATATATGTTTAGGTTTGGCAGCCATGTTGGATTTCAACGTGAATTTTTGCTAGGATCAACTACACATCATGTTCAACATTCTTGTAAAGTTTCATGAAAATCCATCCTATAGTTTCAGAGTAGTCGAGATAAAAATCAATTTGTATTTTTAGTGATAGTGTCCTTGACCTAAACTACTGTTATTGAATGGCAACCAAAATCCTATTTATAGTAACAGTGACCTTAATCTTTTACCAAATGACCCGAATAACAATCCTGAAATTCCTTTCCAAGAGACTATTTTGAACATTAATTAAGTGCATTTATATATTCAACCGATGATTGATTATAGTCTTGCATCGGTTGTAATCGATTATTGGTACATCACTAACTAAAGGCAGAACTAAAATTCATCCGTGAAGTCTTAATCGGATTGCTTTATTACAATTTTCATGATCGAGTTTACTGGGTTGGTACGATGCTGCTCACGTCAAACCCCGACTTTATTATTTCATTTCGAGTGAGTAAAATTGCGTACTTATGCGGAGTTTGGTGATAAACTGCTTGGAGTGGAAATCAGCTACGTGAAAAATTAATGGCATACTTAAACCAAGATATTTTGCATAGAAGCTAAACATTTGGCTATGTCGAAATTACACAGGTAATGAGTGCATCTATTTCTTCATTTATGTCATATTTGTCCATAATTCTTCAGTAAGTTTAAAGAGAAATGTTAACTTTCTATTTTTGGATGTTGGAAACTCATATAAAATACAATAGGTATTTCCTGGATATGTTCTTGCGCAAAAATGCAATTTATACGACGGTTACTATTATTGACTTTACAGTAATGGATAATTTCCATTCGAGTGGAAATGTTGCATATTGTATTTAATGTTATTCTAATTATTATTTTTTTTAGAATTTGAACTGAGTTATATGGCGCACCAATACGTAAAAGGTTATATAGCGCAGAACAGTAATGAACATGCAAGGTTCATTCTCTATAAATTTATACATCAAAATAAAATATGGGAAATGGTAAGATGAAGATGTGTGTGAAGTTTTATGAACATAGGCCAAATACTTTTCAAGTTATTATGGCCAAGGTTAGGTTGCAGGGTAAAGTGTGACGGACGATGGCGACGACGATGGATAAAGTGATCCCTAAGTGTCTGCCATGCTAATAAGGCAATACAAAAATGATTACGATAAGAAATTATTAATAAGGTCATTGGTTTCAAGTACAAAAGAAATTCAACCGTAAACTAATGACAAAATCAGGGGCAAGTCCGATTCAGGGGCAAGTTAAATTTAGGGCTGTACTTCTGATTTAGAAATGATGGAATGATGGAATTTATGTAAACAATAGCGCATTTTTCTGATATTATTAATAAAACCTAATATTTTCATTCAGAACTACAGATAAACAATTTTCGGGAGTATCTCCGCATTAAAATTAAGAAATCAGCATTAAAAAACATAATTTGGGAGAAAAAATCAGCACTGAAAATTAAACAATTCTAGTTTGATAAAGGCATATTTTGAAGTTAAAACATCATAACATTTACTCTTTAAAAAAATCTGAATCAGCATTGCATACATATTTAGGAGGTAAAATACCCTTTGACATGGAAGATTGTCTAGAGCTCTGTAATTAAAACAACAAACTGAGATGTTGTTTTGTTTTAATTCTCTTACAATAGCAAATAATACACTCGCTTGTTTTCAAAACATGAATATTTACTAACTCTGTCGGCCATTTTAAAGATTATTTAGTCAGTCACATGAGTATTGCTTGTATACACTTTCTCTATAACTTACCTATTATTATTGTCACAGGGCCTTTTTGGCAGTTCTACATGGTCCGTTATACGGACCCATATAACGGACCCATTTACAATCGAAAATAGACTCTGTTTTTACCAATTTCAGGAAAAAAAATCCCAATCCCCCAAAAAAATTATATGTCAGTAATCGGCGAATATAGGGCCGCATTATTTCATAAATTGGTAAATACAGAGCCGTATTTTTTTTGTTCGGGCTCCGTGCACTAAATAAATTGTAATTCGTTTTGGTTGTGCTCGAATTTTATCGTTATACGACATGGTTTCGCCCGTGACATCAGTTTTCGTAAATATTACGCGAAAAGAGTTTGGGAAAAGGGTGTTGAATCAATTTGGTCATTCTCATTGTTCCCTGGACTATATACAATAGTGCGGTACATCAAATACTTTAACTTATTTTTTAAGTTCGTATAAATTGTGTGATTTTGTAAGGTTCGTATAAAATAGGAAGTGTGACATCATTCTATTCATTGTCAGAATGGCTTCTAAACGTACTTTAGACATATGTGAAACGCCTTCTGCTGAAAAACAGCTCACGCGAAACCCACACTTTACTCGATTCGCAGAGTTTGGTGGTATCGAGTGCCGCGCGAAACTACGCTGAGTCAGTGTTTGCACTCGGCGAATCCACGCGGCGAAAGTACACCAATGTCGAGTCACTCGTTGTGATCACACTCCGAGTTACTCCGCGTAGAATCCAATTAACCATGAGTGCACAACTGTCGGGAAAAAAATCTGAATTTTCTGACAACTTTTCGGGGGAAGTTTTTCGACAGCGCGCTTGAAACAGCCAATCGTAAGAAAAAGTACAAAAAGTTAGACGCCGAGTGCATATTTTCTGTGCAAAATTGATACGACTGATAAAAACAATAAACAAATTTCGAAACAAATACGTATTTAAAACTTTTAATCACAAATACTCATAATCCTTGGCCATGTATGTACCTTTTAACAAGGCGGCACTAACAAAATATTGTTACAAATAACGAGTATTTAAAATTATAATTATAATTTCCAGTATAATAATTACTGATTGAATTTTATGTTCATTCGCCGCGAAGCCGGTAATAGGAACCGCCATATAACTGTCGAGACCCAGTATACATAATCCAGTCTTTCGAATTTTACCACATCCGCTTTTCCAAAACAAAAGTAAAATTGTCTTCTGCTTCAATTTTTCCTAAAGCTATTTAATAATTATGCATTAAAATGACCGCAATTAGAAAAATGTGCACCTTTTATCTGTGCAGTTTCGACTCGGCGAAATCCGAGTTTGTCTACGCGAAGTATCGTACGCCGAGAGCTTTTCTCGTAGCTGTTTCCCACGCCGAGTAGTTTTATCAACCAAACTCCGCGTAAGTACACGATTTGTACATTCCTCACTCGGCGTGAAAGAGTAAAGTGTGGGTTTCGCGTGAGCTGAATACTCTATAGAAATTTAAAAATTGGTCGATCTTGGCACCTAAATTAATACATGTTTTGCTCTTCTTTTTTTTGCATCGAAGTTTACAAAGAATGATTGCTCTTTGAAAAGAGTGTTGTTGAGACTTCTTTGTATTAAATTTATGTTTGATTTAATAGTTTTTAGTTGTGTAGTTTTACCAATTTCATCAAAAAAACCCGCAAAATTTCCCAATTCCGGGCAGGGTCCTTTTCCCAAAATACATGGAAAAGGCCCTGTGTCAGACACAAACATTTCGAAACTGCATCAGCTCCCAAATATTTATTACACAATGTATTTTGTCAGCATGTTTCATTCCAAGGTGCTTTGAATAATGATTTAATTGATCGATTTCCTGCGGAATATATGGGAAATGTGTCCCGTTTCTAAGACCAAGACAAGAAATAATCCAATCGCAACATCTTGTACACTTTGTCGCAGCATTACTCAAAGGTATATCGAATGTCACCATATTGGTTACGTCACAAAAGCGTGACCCTCATTCCAAAATTGTGTTTCTGCTATTTTCGGCAATCTGATGTACTCAAGATAATACTTACACCATAATGCAGAACATAATAACGAATTATGACGTCAGTTGCAATATCTGTTGCCGAAAATAACAGATACATAATTCTGGAATGTTAACCAGATATCCAGACAAATGACGAGTATATTTACATGTGAATTGCACTTTTGTGAATTTTGACTTTGATATCTCGGCGAGTTGACAAGATATTGCTTGACCGCAGACAAAACATCACTAAAATGTCCCCTTACAGTCCTTCATAAATACTTATAATAAGGTAATAATAATCAAAAGATGCAATTTCCTGTGCCACAACTCCTCCACACCTAAAATGATATCTCAAATATGTTCAGTTAATGTGATGGATATAGATCTAAGTCTTTATTGATTTATTACATTCATTTGTTGTTCAATAAACGATTTAACTGTCTCATTTTCTTTTACTTCCGTGTCGGAAGTAGATATGGTTCAATTTTGACTGGTTCCCAGTTTCGCGTTCGTCAGTAAATTGACACAAACGGTATAATAGTTTCAGTCATTGTTTAAGAATCGGCTGATATGGTGATAATTGTTGTCTTTGACTTCACGGTGGTCCGAACAATGGAAAGTTACTACAGTTTAATAGCGTAATGAAGGCATACCTGTCCATACCTTCTATCTAGGGAAATTGTGGGTCCCACACTTGCTCAAATAATGTATACTGCGACTGAGCACGCATTGCCATAGTTACGTCACCTGCACACTAAATGAATGTTACATCTACCCACCTAACCTTTCAAATCAACTCTTCAGTAACACTTCCTTCTTGAAATAAATCTACCACGCAAAAGCAACACGCATATAATTTTCAAGATGGCTGTGACAAAGTGATCCTAACTTATGCGCATGCGCAAACAATTACAAACATGAAAAACAATAACAAATATGCCCTACATATGGCAACCTTTTTCACACTCAACATAATCTTATAAATCCATATAGACACTCCACAACATACTTATAAAATAAGCCCCGTAATGGTGAGTGACACGTTCTCAACACTGCCCAAAGCCATAGCCACAGATTCATAAACTTGTGGACAGCCCCGTGAAGCATGACCTACTTTTCTACCAAAACCATCATATGCCATATTACCTTCCAAAACTTACATACGGTACTTACCTTTCGCCCAAAAATATTCTCGTCCACGGTTTCCTACATCCATTAGTGTTTTTCCGTCCTAGAAAAGCCATTTAAATAAATGTCTGGCTTTTTCCGTATTTCCCAGCCTCGTGATTGTCTTAGATGTATATAGCGTTTGAGCGCCAACATATAGTTTGTCTATGTCAAATGTCTTGAATAAAAATAAAATTAATTATAGTTTCTATATATGTTACCGTCATATATATTCCAATCTTTCTGAGAAAATAAATCAATAAATCAATTGCTTTGAAACTGAGATAATCTTGTAACATTTGTGTAATTTGACATGACCAGCATCTCAATAACTTCACCATTTGATTGCACAACATTCAGGACACTTTTATAGTTTGAATGTATAACCGTATTCGTTTCACATAGTTCTATATAAATCTAACCAATGTCTTTCTGTCTTTTTAACCATGTGACAATCCTATATTTCCACTATTGTACTCGAACCAGTTACCTTAATGCAACATATCTATATTAGTTTCATATAGTACTCCATCTGTTATCTAGAGTCTCATAAATCTATATTCAGTAGATGTGGAGTCCAAAAATCCATATTCAATATTTGTACTCTGGGATTAGGTGTGGAGTCCAAATAATCCATATTCCGTATTTGTAATATGGGAAGATGAATCTTAACAGTAAAAATCAATGAGTTTTAATTTAAGTTTTTAAGTTTTAATCAATGAGTTTCAATGAGTCATTTAGGATTTATCTTACGAATTTATTTTAGTTGAAATTGAATTGAAAAATTACTGTTTTGATACTTAATATGTGTCTTACAAATGACACGTTTTACACAGTTAATAAATGTTAAGATAATTGTTCAGATAATTATATTGCTTTTGTTCTGTTCAATTAAAAACAGAAATATCAAGTTGGACGTAAAATGTAAACCATTAGGATAGACTATTGAGGTTTGAAATAAAGAGGTCATTTAGCAGTATTGAGTACAATACTGAATTCAATTGGACTCGTACCCAGCAGACAGAATTCATATTTTTACTCGGCTACGCCTCGTCCAAATATAGATTCTGTCTGTTGGGTATTCATTCGATAGAATTGAGTATTGTACTCAACACTGTTAAATAACCTCATAATACCTTTATTCTGTTAATAAGCTTCATTATTTTCGTATCACGTAAGTCCCGCCCACATGTACTGAACTACTGTAGTTCCCTCAGCAATCTGTCACTGATATGTAAATAATTACAACGACTTTCGGATAGAATAAATGCGTCCCATGCCATATCGTTTAATAATAGTCTAATTATGTCAGCGAGTACTGCATTTTATTTGATTTGTATACGGATATAAGCTGTTATGCAGTCTGACATCATTTCGATAATGTTAGAGAAGATCGTAGTTGACATATCTGTACGCAAGACTGTTTCCACATTCTGAATGTGTTGCACTTCGACATTATTATAAACAAGCAAATCAAACTTATGGCCGCGAAAAAATATTATCTGACGTACTAAGGATACAATAATTACGAGCCTGCATGTCATTTATTGTTAGACTTATAGCACAATTTGCATAACTGGTTATTATAAAGGTGGATAGGAACGTCGGACTGGCTATGAAGACAATTATATCGGACGATAAGCAATTTTTCAGTATGATTTAGTTTTCCTTCGTTTGCTTTACATATGTTTTTTTATTTCATGCTAATAACATAGGGTCCGAACATATTTAGTTTGAATTTTAAAAGCGTGTTTAAAAGGTCAATAGTTTTTCCACTGACCGTTCCAAGGCGGTAACCTGGTTTTCAACACTTTGGGTTTTCAATGCTTCTACAAGATGTCCATCCATGTTATGTTAAGTGGTTGATTGTTTTGAAAGCGTTCTGTCAATGCTGCATTTTCTGTACGACTTGTGCTTCTAGAAGTAGATATAAAAATCGAACAGGGCAAGTAGCATTGAAGGATGACAGTCAATCACAAATACACAAAGAAACAAAGAACAAATACAAAATAAAGATGATTATATGTCAAAATAAGACATCACAAACACACAAGGGTTGACAATAGGCCTACCGCCTTGGAACGGTCAGTCGCAAAAAAAGGTCGCTAGGGTTTAAACCAGGTTCTAGGGTGCCGCAAACCCCACTTTTACCCTATTACAATAATATGTAAACAAATAACATAATATAGATTCCTGGCCTTCGGCATAACAACGTAAGTTCGATCTATTCGGCAAAGTGTATTTAACCTGCAGCCATGGACAATGCTGTTGAGTTTGCTTATATTACAATGTGCTGTATGATTTATGAATCTAATCCAAATATATCATATCAAAATAAAATAAAAAAAATTAAACGGGAAATTTGGAAATAGCCAAATATAATAAACATAACAATATTGTAATCTCGGTTTGAAACATGTTTTTACCGACATACTTTAAATTATATAAGCCTATATAATGCATTTTCTGTATGATTTACTCGTTTTATGTATTAAACAGAATACAACGCTTTTCGAATACGCTGCATTTCATCTTCATGACGTCAAATAACGTTATATACAATAAACACCAATATAGTCCACATGCTTTTGTTTTATTCGTCACTGCTTAATAAAGCAACATTTATTAGGTCACCCCTTTATGAGACAGAACAGTGTATATGATTGAATATAGTAACACAACATATAAATCAAAGCATAACATCAATCAAAGATGCATTTGTATAAGCAAATAACTAAAACACTCGTAGAGCTGATAAAAAACTGGACACAATGAATATATTCATACTTAATTAATGTATTAATGAAAGTCAAATGACACATGGCTATGGATTGTACGTTGTGTTATTAGTCTAAATACATTATAAATACACGATGTTGTTAAGTTCAATACAATACTCAGGGACAGCTGTGTTTGCCTTTGTACTTGGACACACTGTATGGATATACGATACAAAATGTACTTTGTAACTAATATACGTAATTTTGCATATTCAATGCAAAATCAGTTTGTAAAATAATATACAACTTTATTCTACTCCAATTTGTATCATTTAATGCTCGAATTATCGAATACGGTGTGCATCTTGCGGTTTTGGCGGTTCTGCGGTTCTGCTGTTCGATCCGTGTTGACCTTTTGATTAAGAGCATCAATGTTAACAGCTAAATTCCTAAATAATAAGGAAACACAACCAATTTTGAGAGATTATGACTTATACTTTCGTTACAATGATGTATATTATGTCGGCGTAATTGCTTGTATTATCTCTACATATATCAGAAATAATGGACACTCAGCATTAACGGGTCTCGTCGATCTATAAGTCTTCGTGGGGATGGAGAGATTGTCAGACTTGTTCTTTTGACGATAACTGGATTTAAATGTGTTATTAACATTGGGAAAACTCAGTAAATAAAACGGTTATTCTATGTAGGCGTACAATAAGATACAATCGAAAAACGGCAAATGGATTTTAAGTGGTAGTGTCCCGGGAATAGCAATGTGGCATTTACTGTTGTTCAATTTAAAGTTATTGTTATGACAGTTATGACTGTTGTGGATATATGAAAAAATAAAAGTTTAAAACAAAATTACCACTCCATAAAACGTAATATTGTCTTGCCTTTTATACAAACTGATCCACTGTGCAAAAGGAGCCATAATTCGTCAATTTTAACCAGTCACAACTCCCCCATCGTGTTGTCGCACATGGGCGATTATTTTGGGAAAGTTCTGCCAATAAAACGGTATTTCATTTCGAGTGTTATCGACTAGGATTTGTAATAATGTCTTCAAGATGATGGTGATGTGTAAAGTTGCCTCATTATTTATATATATTATATATCTTTACAATTAGATTAAACTTCAGCGAATATACTTTTACACAGACTACTTGTCATTGGTTTTCATCCAATTATCATTGGTAGATTTTCACAAAACTTCGTAGAAACATACCCTCAATGTATCAAATTGTCAGCGAAAGTAGTCACGAACCATACGAGGTATTGAATTGACACGTTTTCCTGATGACGAACTTAACAGCTTGCTAGTTCAAATGAAAATACCTTTGTATGAGAAATAGCTTCCAGTGTTTATGTAACATAATCTTGAAATTGTTGTATCGGTACCTGTACCTGGACGAATGTTTGCAAAATGTCACAGGACATTCCTCCAAATGAACAATATGTCTAAATTGTAATTCATCTACCAAGATGGCATTAATTGCTAAGCCCACTTACTTACCCGAAAACCCAAACACAAATATTCAATAAATAAAACGCAACATATACGAGTCCTTAAGGAAAGTGATCGAGATGCCTTGTAGTTGATACACAAATGAGAAACAAATGTCCTATGAAAATCATAGCACCCAAACGCATTGACATCGCCGGTCCGCACTGCACCACAATTAAATATGCAGTGAAAAGGATAGTACACAGCACCAACTGCGGTGAAACAGGATTACCGACCGTTCAGTAGGCAATATGGCCTATTGAATAGCTTAAATCCCTTTTATGTCTACAGAACCTCTCATTTCCTTATCTTCAGCGCTCTAATTGACAAGACAGAGTCAATAAAAGTACATCCCATCAAAAGGAAATCTCTAACAATAAAATCCACATCCAAAGAAATTAGCAAACCATCCACGTATATGTTATTGTAAAACTATCTTAACAAGACATAATTAGAAACACCTCAGGTTATTTTCAGAATTGTACTGAACACCACAGCAATTGCAGCCAGCGAGAAAGAAAATCAAACAAGGTACGACCAGAAAACCATACTGACGAAAGTTCATGCACCAACCTCCCCTTTCAGAAGGTGCAAGTATAGAGTCCCACGAGGTTGTCCGGTCATCGCACAAGAATAAAAGTTTATAGATCATATCTACATAGAACAAAGGTTGTGATATTCTTAGTCGCAGAAAAATATTTTAAGTTGGTGTACTGTTGTACTTCTCAAGTAGATTTTCGTTGGATAACATTTTAATAAAGATTTACGTAATTTGTGATAACGAAAACCCTGCTGTAGAAATACTGATAAAGGTGATCCTTTCGAGCAACAAACACAAGTAAGAGAATAAAGCGGCAGACTCGGTTTTATTGATTCTGTTCATGAGAAGTAATGAAAGAAGCAACACCTCTCACGCCCCCTAGTACCGGCTTAAGCGGTATTCTACTTCAAAGCCACCTATATTGGGCTCGTTGGTACTAAAGGACCAGTAAAAATAACACTACTGATTCGTAGCACGGGGAGACTTTTTACAGCCGCCACGCTGCACTAAACGAACGCTAGTGTGAATGTTAATAAATACTGATAAAGGTGAAGTTTGCTTTAAATAATTAGATGTTGAGCATTGCAATCTTTAACATCGTTATATGCCCTAGAAAACCGAATGGGTTGGGAGATACCCGTATGATGTAGCACAAGTTTTTCTTCTAAGTTTTTCTTCTAAGTTTTTCTCAAGTAATGATAACGTATTTCACAAACCAATTTCATTAAGTAAAAACTCAAATTTAAATAAAATGCTTAAATTTCTAAGTCAGATTAGGAGGTGACATACCACTAAGTAAACATCAAAACATATGCATTGTTAATTAAAAAATGAAATGCAATTTGAATGCACAAATCATCACTTTCCTATCATTTGGTATCAGTTTTACATGAATATTTTGTTTTTTAAAAATTTATTGAAGGATTTTCGTCAAACTAAAATTACAATGGGAAGTCCCATATACAATATATTTCTTCTATTTACTTCAACCTGTTTCACAAGTTCATGGCTATAAACGGGACACATCTACACAAATGTATCTGCAACATCACTAAATACATAAAACAAAGGTCAGGTACAGTTAAAATGTTTTATTTTATCAAAAATGATGATCAGAAAAGAAGCAGTTATTACCCTTTTGTGGTGATTTGTTGCTATGATATATTGGAAGCATATTAGTGATCAAGATGCATGAAAACTGCATGTACTTTATTTACACGGCAGAATAGATACATTCCCAGTCCATATTTAATTAAGTTTTTATGTTTTTTATGTTTTTTATTTAGCACGTTCTTAAGTAGAAACTTAATTTATGTTGGTGGAAAGTAAAACTTAAGGAATTGGTGTTGAAATCGGCACCTGGCCCATTAAGAAATACAGTATCGACAACAATGCATTATATTTTGTACTATACTTGCATTCTTTGAGACGTTATGGTTTTAACGTACTCCCAGTTGTAATCCATCATCACTACTGATATTTTTTTTTATAGTTTTTTTGGTATTGATCAAACCAGTTAAGAAGAGATTTCGTATTAAACGATATTTTACTTTACGTACAACATCCACTTATTCTAGTACGATTGCGATAATCACAAATTGCATTATTGACTCATACAAATATACGTCGTCATGTTTTTGCAGTTCTCTGCCTTAATATCATCCGTCCCTTTCTAACAAAAACCGAGAGCGCTTGTTTTGATTCATGAATCATTGTCATTTGCTTAATTCATATTACTACAATGCCTTGATATATGCCACGCCTTGTTTCCACATTCAATCAAAACTAAATTAAAATGACATACAATGCATTGTTTAGACGGCTTTGCCATTGTTTATCTAATCCTATTATAACCAACGTGATTTGCCATAACATCTTTGACTTGTTTACGCTGTATCCAACAATAATGCAAACATGTTATTATTTATTATATTATAAAGAAATATAAAAAGATCGGACAAGGAAAGCAGCATTCAAGGAGGACAGTCAACCACAAAACACAGAAACAAACACGCAAACAGACAAACAAGAAGGCAAAAGAAATATTCAATGCAAACGACGTCACAAACACACAAGGGTTGACAATAGGGCTACTGCCTTGGAACGGTCAGTGGCAAAGTAGGCCACTGTTTAAACAGGTTCTAGGGTGCAACAAACCTCAAACTTACACTACTGTCATCCCATTAAAACAGGACAGTGTAAATAAAGAAATACCCGCCATGATCTAATCTCTAACCAACAAGGCAGCATCAATAGGCAATATAAGCAAAACACAAATATGCTCGTGTAAATATAATACAAAAAAAACAATAGTATTGAAAGCCGCAATGAAGGTACTTAATGACTTGGCAGAAGCCAGAGCAACAAGAGAATAAACCATTGAGGGCAGGACAAGAAAGGTCATAGACAAACATCAAACGCCACCGTCCCAATGTGCTTTAGCTAGGCGTCATCATAGGGTCCACAGCCTGTCCGGTCATCGTACAATTAAAGAGGAAAGCATAGTGGCAAACTGTAAAAGGGTCCACCACCAAGCATGCAGTACGTTGCAAAATGATAGGGTCATAACCTCTTTTGATAAACTTTTTAAAAAGTTTCACAAAGATAGTATGAAAGTGATCATGACCACGTATCTTACGAAGTTTATAAATCACATCACAATGACCGTTAATCGTCAGGCACATGTGGTTTTTGCATTACGTAATGCATGTGAAGTTTAACAATATCTCAGCTGTAAACGTTTAGGCTTGACATATTTGAAAAAAACAACCCAGAAATAAACGGAATATAATTTGGTTGATTTATATGGCTGGGATGGTTACCATATTGAGTTAAGTATTTATGTTATTGTAGCGTGAGCGTGGCAAGTTCAAACAGTGTTATTGTTTTATCGTCATTTTATGGACCTGGAATCTATTTTAACCCGACGCTCAATAATCAATGTTAAAATGCAAATTTGAAAACGAATTTCATATTGAATAAATGTTGCAAATTGTATATGCGTTTTTACCACTTGCACCTGGTAAATGTTATCAGTTATGCAGTTTTCGGAATGGGTTCAAATGAGTATATTCTAGAAAATTACATTATGAGCACATCAAAGTCGAGAATTCTAAAACAAAATGTTTCTGTAATGATTTATTGCATTCCAGAGAAAATGGATTTCACACTTAACGAAATCAATCTGAAATATGCAAACAATAAAAACAAAATTGGACGAGAAACATGTTTTCAATTATAAATATTAATAGCTTAGCTAGTAACTAACCGTCCCTAGCCGGTGACCATGTATTCATCACATACATCATGTATGTCCTCTGCGTTGATTTAATTTGTGGTGCAGAGTGGACCTACGTTGCTTTTGTATTTGGATTCTGTTTTTTCTATAGGAAGTTTTCGCATTGTTCCTCCATCGCATAGAGAATGCATATGCATGTGTATAAACACGCTACTATAGAACACGAAACATTTACTAGTCAGATAAGTAATACTTATCACATACAATGGCTTCTGAGAGTGTAATAAAGACATGAGAATATGTCATATTACCAGTGGTATAATTTAACGTCAATATCGTCTTGTTAAAGCACTCTGTCTGCCGTTAAGTGACGTTATCAGTTATGTGATAAATACAGTCTCGTATTCAGGATAAATTAATATTGACGTTTAAATAAACTCGTTGACAAAAGTGATATGACATTCGGCTTACCTTATCATGTCATATTTGGCTAGTCGTTTATTAAATCCAATAATAAATGACCACTCAATTTAGATCCTCTTTATATGCAAAAACTACAAATACTTTATAAAGAGTTATACAAATATACAACATAACACCTTTTTAACAAAGCAATATTTTCGTATTCATGAATAAATGAATAACAATAATTGAATATTAAAAAATTATATAAATGTTGTAATTACCTATTTACATTGTATAAGGAAAATGAGTCGTTAAACATTGCAGTAGTGCTTTGTTGAAGCAATTTCTTAGTACATGTTCGTAATTGGTCAAAAATTGAATTAATGTGATAAATAAACTTACAATTGCATCATGTCATTGAAATCCATTTTACACATCAACCAATTCATCAAATTATGTCCCTTAATAACTACTATACATAAGAAGTTCTATTTTATTAAGTTTCGCCCATTTATTTAGACACTATAGACCTGTTAATGAATCAAGCTGTCGCTGATGTGACGATTACAGCTTACAGACGGTATGGTAAATACCAACCTTATTATGACATAGATGCTGATAACCATATCTTGTTGTCAGCTAGTAATGTATTTGATTTGATTTATTAATGCAAATGAGGTGTTACGATAATGTAACTCAGTAGATAGCATTGACTGAATGAAATGGAAATGCATAATGTATGTCCAGTCAATGATTTGCAGACTCGATAAAACGAGTCTGATACTTTTCTCTCCTATTTGTATTGCTTCCAAGGGATCCCATTTTCAGTATTTATATATAGTTATATATCTTAATCGTGACTGGTAACTAATGACAATCAATACTTTTTTCATCACTATCGATGATGTTATTTATTCCGACAATTGCTGTTTTTATCACGACCAATGTAGTTATTTCTCACGACCAATGATATAATTTGATCACGATATTATTCATCACTATCACCGATGTTTTTATCACTAAAACTATAATTTGTCGCGATCTGTGCTATTATTCAACACTACCAACTCTGTTTTTATCACAAAGCTGTAATTTGTCACGAAATATGCTGTTATTCATCGCTATGAATGCTGTTTATAATACAACCACAGCTATTATTCATCAACACCAATGTTTTAATTTAATAATCTAATAATTTAAATTAATCAGTTACTTGCAGTAGGGTCCACCCTTTACTAACAGCAGAATGGAGAAATAAATTCAACAGATTGTCCATTTACCGACAAATGTATTTATGCGTTAATGTATATATGTTAATTCTAGGCTAAACCATTCACAATACGTCTCACAACACAGTTTTACATAGCTCTACAAATGTCCTAGGACCCCTCTGCAACTCTGTAGGATTTCATGAATTTTCTTAAAAATGTTTTCTTCGTGAAACTTGACGTCTGTTGCTCGATTTAACCAGCAAAAAACACGGGGTTGACAAATTTGCTTTTTTTAATATCAATAGTTTGAAGAGAATTTGTCCATTTCACGATTATTTTCAAGTGTATCACTACCCGGTATTAGATTTTCAGATCTGGGCTCAGAAACATTCAGGCATATCCAAACCTGCATGAAATCATGAACCTGTCCCATTCCTGTCACCTGCAAACAAAAAAAGAGAAACTGTATGCACATTATTAGAATAAACAAGAACCTAATAAACAGATCTTTTGTTTAAGCGCCAGAAAGTTCCTACCGTGACTGGCAAGGGAAATAACTGTTTAGTGAGACCTGTAACTTAAGCAGGGGTAACATGTTAACGGTTTCAATGCATATTGCCGGTTCTGTAGTATTTAGAGGAAACAGGAAATACAATTAAAAACTAAAAATAGGCAACAGCAATCTTAAAATAGTAAAATGTGAACTTGTACATCTGGTAATCATGATGGCATCCTGATAATAGAAATGTTATTTGCCATTAAATGTAGGATTTATAGCATCACGATTGCATATGGTTTTCAAATTATGATTACATTGTAAGAACAACTTTCACAAACACTGGATCTGCAAACGATATACAATCTGGAACATTTACCGTGTTATAATAAATATCCATTGTCAGCTGCAGTGTTAGCTACAAAATAATACTCTAGTTTTCTGTTGTTATGCCTTCTTCAGGAGTAGAAAGACATATAACATTACTAAGCAAACCAGCTAAACTATATCACTACCAACAATTAAGTTATATTGGAGACACCCAAGAACCCGGTTTAAACTCCCCAGCGACAGTATTTGAATTCGACCGTTTTAAGGTAGTTACGCTATTGTCATACTTTGTATATTTGTGAAGTCTCAGATTTACCACTCAATCCAATAAAAAAGGATTAGTGTAAATGCAGGAATTACAGTCTGCTTGTATTCTCTCAACGATCTAGGCAGTATTAATATTCGATTTTGTTTTCACATGTGTTCATATTGTAGTTTCATCTAATTCCAAGTATGGCTGTGTGGTCTCAGATAGCATACTGAGTTTCAAGTAATTCCTTCACAGAAGTCCGCTAGTTTGACAATATGTACACTGAAAATATCATGGATCTGGAGTGGTTAAACATGTATTAAGTCAGCATGGTGATATGAGATAATTCTGAGATGTATTTTATCAAACATATCTGTTTCCGTAAGTATTGATACAAGAAAGAATATAGCATTTAAAATTGCAACATCTTAAGTTGACACTGTCACAACATTGTACTATGGTTCCCCAGAAGCTTGGTGTTATTAGTTTGTATACGCGTTTTAATACACGTTAGATGTGCGTATATCAGTACAAATAATAAGCATATGTGATAAATGACGTAGCAGTCGACTTATTTACAAATAGTATGAAGGGGGAAATTTGGAAATCGGCGAACACGTTAAATATAAATAAAGTATTGCAGTCTCTGTTTGATTGAGACTGTTCATGAACACTTAAATGCTTGCTCCCGTTCATGCCGTCTAGCCCCGGGCTGAGCAGAAGTCTATGTTTAAAATGTCAATAGTACAGACATCTGAGCCATCCCGAAGATGGTTTGCATATGACGGTGATCATGGAACCTTCAATGAGGTATTTTCATACCATTTTCTTCATCGTCGTATGGTCCCAGTTTCTAACAAAATGCTTTGCCCTAAACAGGAAAACAATGGGCGAAATAAACAACATGGAATTTAGTAGGGAGCAGAGGTTATGAAGCCTGCGTATAACAAGTCAAAAGATAAAATTTAAAAGCAGGCAACATTAAATTTAACTACTATGTGATGTTCTTAATATACAAATGGACGGATTTTTTCTTTAAGTGTTTTACACACTAATCTATTTTATATTTACGTTTTTTTTCCATATAATTACAGTTCGAAATTCCAACGAAATGCTTTGGAAACACAACGATAGAATGTCCGAGGTGCACGAGACAGTGACATCAAATGGCAACATCACTGGGGTGTTATGATGGCAGCTCACAACGTTATCGGCGTTTTTTTATGAAGACAGATAAAGAGGAAGGCAAACGGCTATACATTTGTTAAACGAGAATATAATTGCAAAAGCACATTCTCTCGATAATGTATGCATTAAACTTGATGTATATTGTTAAATACATATGTTAAACAAATTTATTTGAATAGTGCAATACATAGAACGGTATTTGCTTATTTTAAATCTATGCAAATTACATATTTCATAAACAAAACGGAAAACGAAACGGGTACGTTTTATAGCCGCACAAAATAAAACGTATTTCTCTGAAATTATGACATTTATACAGTGAAGGCAACCCATGCATTTGATACTGGATGAACTATATAAATAATTGTTATATAAAGCGTGATCAACACAAGAAGCCAGGTTTTCTATGCTACTATCTGTCTCAATAACAATGAAGCGTTTAAGGCGAAGACATTATTTGATAGTAAAGTGCTTGTGCAGTGTGGCGGCAGTAGAACATCTCCCCGCGCATGCAATCAGTACTGTTATTCATTCGATCTTTGGAGATCGCTGAGTCCGATACTTATATTTAGTTAACGGTGGTACATTTTCATTTTCTTTTGTTTTCTTACTTAAATTTTGATTCGGTGGTTCCACTACTCCGGCCGATAAAAGGCTCTGGGTATTATTTAACCACTTATAGGATATGTTGTCTGCTTTTTAATTTAGTCTTTTGGCTGTTACTTGTGATACGCAGGCTTCATAACCGCTGCTCCCAACTAAATTCCATTATGTTTATTTCGCTCTTCGGGGCATTTAATTGTATTAGATACTGTGACCATACGCCGTACGACATGGGGAAGAATATAACTCCATGTCCACCGCCGTATGCATGCCATCTTCGGGATGGTTAAAATTGTGTACCATAGATGTTATGAATATTGAGTTCTGCTCAACCCGGGGCTAGAGGGCGTGAGCGGTAGCTAGCATATTTCACTTCCGCTCATGAACAGTCTCAATCAAACCGAGACTGCAATATTTCGTACGTGTCGTGCTCGGCCGTTTCCAAAGGTCCATTATCATACTCTTTTTTGAAGACGTCGGCAATGGATATAAACAAATATGTTGCATACATCATCTTTTAACGTGGTAGCAAACAATATACTTTACAAAAAAGGAAACACGAGAGCATAAACTATGCCGGAGTTAAAATAGCATCATAAAGTGTTTAACCTTGTTCCAAAACCAACGATTTATATTTACCATTTATGGTTTTATATAGTATAACAAGAAGCAAGTGTCATAATCTATTACATCTCGTATGCATTCCATTCTATTTAATTGATTTAACTGAGCTAATTGTCGGAGAGTTGATCTAGAATCATTAGTATTTACTTACAAATATGCACCTGAAATATACTTGTCTTATAAAGTGATATGCTTGCTTTCAAATAGATACACATATTCTTACGTATAAAACGTACTTATAAAATTAAGTGTCATAGTTAACTAAGATGGACTTAACATTCCTTCAAAAAAGCAAATGACGCCAAATTCATCACATACTTATATATTGAACAAATCAACTACAATCAAATGCCATTTCTTAAATAAAACATCATCTATGACTCTCATACTTCAATCTGACAGTGAACAGGCGGGCATGGCTGACACTTTGTTTTATATAAGAGGCTTTAATAAGGTTTTACATTTTCGCAATTGCACTTCTGAGAGTTGAAAACGATACTTTGATGATGACCAGCGAAAAGATATTTACGCCATGTTAATTTCTGTAGATAATTCTGTAATTTATGCAGTCTCTGTTTTAAACTATGCATCATTCGTGTGTTTTTGTAAACTGTAAAGCTGCTCCGTGAAACATTACATGGTATATGTCACAACGAATTTAAGGCAAACAATATGCACACTCAAATGTGCATTCACTGTGGAACAAACATATCACTATAAAAAAGTAAAGACCTAATGTTTATCTATTGAAATGTAAAGAGTATCCAACGTTTATCTAAGGAAATATGAGGAGTATGTAAGACCAGTTAAATAATGTCTTGATCGACCCTCTTAACAACTATTTCGGACTGGGGCCGTATCAGCTGGTAATGAATTATAGTGCTCTTGTATTAACCTGAAGACTCTATAATCAATGCCATAGGTATACCATATTCGGGTTGGAACTAAATTATTCTCGAACATTACCAGTTTTATTTGCTAATTGCCATTGTAATTCATAGTAGCGTTATATATAAGCGCCGATATTTACCAGCTTCAGTGCATTATGAAATAAAATTCTTGACGTTTGTAGCTATATCATTTTAAGATGGATACAAATATTTCAATAATTATAAGCAACCATTTTCAAAACAGAAGAAATCCATTAGAATATATAATGCATGTCCTTACACTTACTCTTCTATCTCGTACGGCATAGAACATTGCAGTTTGTATACATCTAGTACTTTTTACTTGTTACTAGTTTAACCCCTTTAACCACTTCCCACATGATCAACCGTCTAATAAGGACGCGGGTGTGTCTGAATACGTTACACAGTATGATCAACCGTCTAATAAGGACGCGGGTGTGTCTGAATATGTTAAACAAGATGAATCTATAGTAATAGTATGACTCTTATATTATATACCATTTACTCTCTGTGTCGGCTCGAACAATATAATATAATAATGATGCGTAAAAATACGTCTATGCTCCGTTAAGTAAACAATATAAACGTTGTGTTTTTGGGTGGGGTGGTTGTTTGTTTAGTGCGTGTTTCATAACATTAAAATGAACATGGGAATTTCATTACACTGCCATAGAAATTGTTGAAGTTAGTATGTATATGTTGTATTAATAAATAATATACTAAGGCATATCATATACTTAATTACTAGGTTTGATTCTAAATCCTTTACCAGATGTTAAGCGTTTGCTTGTTCGTAAAAGCAAGTAAACAACAACAAAACAAATTACGTCTACCACCGAGCATAAGTATTTCCTTATGGTCGCACACATTTCTTAAATAATCAATTTGAAATTTATTCATTTTACTACATTTTCTATTGGCGAAGGAGCATAATCTTAAATATTGATAATTAGCTCCGAACACGCAACTTTGACGATGAATTATGATGTCAATAAAGTGTTAGGAACGACGTCATTTGCAAATAACGTTCACCGAGAAAAATGTAAGTTAAAATCATGCACACCTTGATTTTATATGTAATACATATATGATTATCTGATAGGTTAGATTGGAAATCCTCCACTCAATCCTGATCCTAATCCTTCAACCATAAAATGTAATAACATATGTCATTTAATAAAAGCTACGTGTTTTTCATACAAATAACTAGGTATATACATTCTCCAAAAGATATTCATTTGATATAATAACATGAGAAATTTACCTCCATTGGCGTTATTAAATCAGTTTTCTATCATTACAATTTAGTCTCAGTATATCCGAATGAGGGATATAAATAGCAATTATACATGTACGTGTTAGATGCACGCTGTATTTAAAGAGATACACGTCAATCTTGAGTTTTTAAAACTCATAAACTCCCGTTAGTTTTTTTCGCTACAGAACTTGAGGTTTTGCAAATCATTATATTTATACTTACTTGAATAGTTTAAAGGAAATTATATATGTATAATTCTTGATGATATTGCAGCCAATACAGAAATATATTTAAAACGAAGGCGATAACGAAGAAAAACCGGCAAGATTGATGTGTGCCCATTTAAAATAATGGTCCGACCGTTTAAGATTCTTGTATTGTACAATGTATTTTATCGTTAATGTATTGTTATAATAAATACTGAAAAGAGATCTTGAAATCTCCTCGACTTATTAATCCATTATCATTTTGACTTTAAACCTGTTTACATACATTTAAATAAATCTAAATTAATTGTAATAAAATTCGTTGTATTATATTTTTTTCCTTATTCAACAAAGCTTTAAATATATTTTAGTGCAATAAAATAAAAAATCTGAAATTTGCATAACCATTTGTTTGGACTATTCAATTAATTATTAATAATGATGCTCAAATAAGCAAATTATGCAGAAAAATAACTGGACGTCGTCAGTATTAAAGAAATCTAAATTGCCACGTGTCGCTTCAAAAGCTGTTTTAATAATCTGTTTGAAGATATTTGGTTTGTACAGGAAAAGCTTCGGATTATGAGTTAAATGCAACATTTATTTAACTATATCATACTTTTGCTGCAGTTATGCGTGCATCAATGCACATTATCGTATCATTTAATTCTATGTTGATTTGTTGGTTATAGATATTTATTGAATATGGTTGTTGGAAATTACTGTTACATGTATATATATATACAATGCAAACGTGCTAAAAATAAAACCATGACATACTGTTTCTTTTTTTGTTCAAGACTGTTTTCTTTTGTTAGCACACATTGTCACACATGCTGCCATTACGATAGTATATACGGATAGAGAATAAGAGATAGTGTTAATGTAAATGAATAAAGTCACGGGAAGGCCAAAATCATAATACACACTCGTTTTGCCAGATTTGTTTAAATACTTTTTTACTATTCCGGGCGTCAATTTCCCTCAGCGATCGTGTCAGATATACATTATTCTTCGTGTTTGCAACATTGGCTTACCTAAATATGACATACCGATAAGACACTCTTCTTATGGCATATTTTGGTAAGTCAATGATGGAAAAACGAAGAATAGTGTATATCTGACACGATCGCTGTGCAAAATTTCTCGTCTTCTCTTTATCCTTCTGTACTACCGTCATGGCATTGTCATATCTAAGTTTTTGTTTAGATTTTCAAAAATAAGTAAAGCCTTTCATTATTTTAACATCATACACATGGGCGCCATTTTAACAATTCAGTATTTTATTGAATTAATATCATTAATACAAAAATACTGAGCGTAAGGCAGTCTGGTTCCTTTACTCAAAATTACCTAAATATAGAGCTTTAGAAAATAGTTAAATGAGAAACATTGGTCTCCAGAAGCAACAGAAATGACGTGCAATGGCACCGTAGGTCGCACGTTATCACAACTAAGTGTAAATTAAATATGAAATGTAAAGGACAATACACAACAAAAAGTGGTGAAGACAGTTGCCGTCTTTGAACGGTAGGTAGGTAATATGACTTACTGGTTAGATAAAATTGATTTTATGTATACACAACATATCATTCTGTCTTCAGCGCCCAAGACAGTGCAAGCAAAAGTTCATGTCATCAAAAGAAAATCTTCAGTAAGTTTTAGTTGCGGCGATAAAACTTTGAGAAGGATCTAAGTAGATTGTAATAACGAAAACCTTTGTAAGAAGTAATATATCGAGTATATCGATCAATAACAATCGAGTTAACATCTTTACAAGTTCTATCAAAACGAATGAGCTGGAACATACACAAGTAGGTATAAAAGCAGAACAGGAAATGCTGCTTTCACAGAGCACAGACAACCAAAACACGCATTGAAACAAACAATTACAATTTAAAAAAATGTGACATCATGTGAAATCACAAACACAAATGGGTTGACAATAGGGTTGCCGCCTTCAAACAGTCAGAGGCAAAATGGTCGCTGAGGTTTGAAACCAGGTTCTATGGTACACCAAACCAAGAAATTCCCGCCAGGCGAAATTCTGCAACAAACAAAGCAGCATTAACAGGTAATATAAGTGTAACACATGATGATCATGTATATATTAATTTAATAAAGAAAAAACCCAGAAAGACACAATGCAAGTACTCAATGACTTGTCAGTAGCCACAGCAATAATAGAACAATCCACTGAACCCAGTATAACGTACTACAATGTACGTCTTCATCTAAATGTTAATAGTTAACAATGTCAAAGTTAAAATCATCTCTATTATCATCGATGAAATATGTTTTATATATATCATCGATGTATGTAATCATTTCAAATCGAGAGATGAAGATCGAGGAATCATGTTATGGTTTCAGAACTGTTGTCTTTATTCAACTTGAGCTCTGATGGATACATATTAGTGACGTATGGGAAAAGAACGGATTTTTAATATTCAGTATGTCATCCAAAAAGACCTATGAAAGGAGAAATTCGGATATCGTCGAACACAATCAATACAACATGTATTGCAGTCTCGGTTTGATTGAGACTGTTCTTGTGGATACAAATTAGTGACCATGAACGCAAGAAAACACAAGAATTGCTTTAAATCAGTAGTTTTATACCTGACGAACATATATATTATCTAAAAGAAAAATAAGTCCTCATCGTGTAATTGTCAAGACTGTCGTAAGTTAAAAACGCATTTTATCGTAATCTTTAATGGCAGAAAGACAAGAAGTTAAACGTTTGGAGATGTTATGCAGTGGTGCAGGCACTAGAATTAAAAATAAAACGGAATTTATCAGGTTGTTTCTGTTTGTTATTTAGTAATCCAGTACATAGTTGGAGATTTCGTTTGCTTTTCGACCACCCCAGTCTTGGAAGCATTGCATTTAGCTTTATGCGTCGAGACCAAAGAAAAACAACAGTAGAATAAACTGGTGTATAGGAATAAGTGCTCCCGAGTTCTAGAAAAAAACATTGACGTATTAAAGGCGTCGAACACTGATAAAAGCATTAGCTGCTTTATCAGCAGGAATTGATACAAATTTCTTAAATTAATGGATTCCCGATTCCAATTATGAACCAAAAATCTGGGTCTCGGAGGTGGTAAAGAGGAGTTATCTATGATTATTCGAAGTAGGAAGAGATTTCGGATCCGCATGTTCTCAATGGCACCCTTATATAATAAAATCCTCAATGGATTCGGTGATTTAAGTACGACACACATCAAACTCAATCACTGAAGACAATCCACACTTCGGACCGAAAATCGTAAATCGTAAAATGAAGCATACCAAGCGATAAAATATAACTTTGCTCAATTTGCCAAATAAATAGTTACATCAAGCTCTCGTGTTATAAATACTATTTATAGCATTATTTGCCTCGTATATGCGATTTATACTGCTTCTCGATGGCCGTAGGCCAGACAGTGCAGTATAAATCGTACATACGAGAGAAATATGATATACATGTTTTATAGCTTAGCCATTTATCCAGCTACGCATGTGTAGGAAGTGTCATTAGAAATACCATGGTATAACTGCCATATCTGTCAGTTGTCAGTCATCACGGCTGAAATATACCGTCAGTTATTGACGGTTTAGGCTTAGGCCTTCAAGTTTATGAGGCTTAGGCCTTCAAGTTTATGAAAATGATATCATAAGCAGGAACAATGGAAACCCATTAGAGTTATGGTACAAATACAATATAATTAAACTTAAGTTTACATTTAAAGTGCCATCTTTGCTTTTCAAAAATATCTAATCTCGGTTAAAACGAAAATTTAATGAAAAACATGAACTTTTGTCAATTGGGAATCCTAGGGCTTGAGCCTATTACCAAATTCTATATCTGTTTTAATAGTTTTATTATTACGACATGCAATTACTTAATGCTTCGCACTATCTTGATGTTCTTACATTGATAGACATCGCTAAGTGCTAGTGGATAACGTTTCCATCGAACTAACAATAGCTAACAGGAACATTAGCTAACACCTACAATAACTTGAATGTTTTCGGCATTTGGATAATGCATATCTGTTTAATTTATACTAGCAATTTAATACAAAGGTAAATATAGAAGACCATTTTAGATGTAGTAAAACATGCAGTTTGTAATATCACATATATTTCGCTCATGAAGGCTTTATCATATGTTTAAAGAAAAAATGCAGATAGATGAAAGTTAACAAAACCGACATTGGGATAATTCGGATATACAGTTTTGTATAACTGAGGTCATAGGGCATCTCATGATGATAAAAACGTAGGTTGACATCGTCATTTTTCTCTTGTAGCGTCCAATGGATACCATTTTCAGTATTTGTTCATTTAACAACAATACAAAACAGACACATAAGTGAATATATAATTTGAAAATAAACAAATATTGATTCGATATTACGTTTGCTATATATTGGTCAATTATTCTAGACCCGGAACCAACTAATGTGACAACATACCATTACATTAACATCAGAAAATACATTCTGCTCCTTTGGAATCATCAAGCTCAATATATGTGGTTTTCTAGCGTTTGTGTAGTTCTGTTTGGCGGCCGTAAAAATCACTACAAATCACTAGTGTTATTGCTTAATGGTACTTTGGGATCATCAAGCGGTGTTGCAATTTAAATAACCTTTCACGAACAGACTCAGTAAAACCGATTCTGCTACCTTTATTTCCTGTTTGTGTTTGTTGCTTACAAGGGATTCACTTTTCAGTAGTTTTGACGTAGAATACCGCTTAAGCCGGTGCTAGAGGACGTGGGAGGTGTTGCATCTTATATTACCTCTTATGAACGGATTCCATACAAGCTGGTATAACCGATTCCGCTACTTTTCTCTCTTGTTTGTGTTTGTTGCATCCAACGGATACCTTTATCGGTATTTATTTATATGAAATGAGAAAATCCCGTCACTACATGAGCGTCTATAATACATGGCCGTTATAACATTTTCACTAAGTCCGCCTTTGGCAATGGTAGTACCAGTGTCATGCCACATTTGGCAATGGTAGTACCAGTGTATTGCCACATTTGGCAATGGTAGTACCCGTGTCATGTCACATGTGACGATGGCAGTAACAGTGTTTGTCAATGGTAGTACCAGTGCCATGAGACATTTGTCAATGGTAGTACCAGTCTCATGCGACAGTTGGAGATGGTAGTACCAATGTCATGCCGCACTTGGCGATGGTAGTACCAGTGTCATGCCCCATTTGGCGATGGTAGTACCCGTGTCATGCCACATTTGCCGATGGTAGTACCAGTGTCATGCCGCATTTGGCGATGGTAGTACCAGTGTATTGCCACATTTGGTAATGGTAGTACCCGTGTTATTCCACATGTGTCGATGATAGTAACAGTGTTTGGCAATGGTAGTACCAGTTTCTTGCCACAATTGGCAATGGTAGTACCAATGCCATGCCACATTTGGCAATGGTAGTACCAGTGTCATGCCACATATGCAATGGTAGTACCAGTGCCATTACACATTTGGCAATTGTAGTACTCCTGTCATGCCACATTTACAATGGTAGTACCAGTGTCATGGCACATTTGGCAATAGTAGTACCCGTGTCATGCCACATTTGGCAATGGTAATACTAGTGTTATGCCGCCACATTTGGCAATGGTAGTACCCGTGTCATGCCACATTTGGAGATAGTAGTACCCGTGTCATGTCACATTTGGCAATGGTAGTACCAGTGTCATGCCACATTTGGTGATGGTAGTACCAGTGTCATGCCACATTTGGCAATGGTAGTACCAGTATCATGCCAAATTTGGCGATAGTAGTACCAGTGTTATGCCCCATTTGGCGATGGTAGTACCCGTGTCATGCCACATTTTGCGACGGTAGTACCAGTGTCATGCCAAATTTGGAAATGTTATTACCAGTGTCATGCCACATTTGGCAATGGTAGTACCAATGTCATTCCACATTTGTGATTTGATCATGTCTAAAAAACAAGTAGATACACAAGTTGCACGGGAAATGTATAGTTGCACGGGAAATGTAGTATTCACACGCATTCAAAACAAACATCAATTACATGGATAAATTATCAGCTAGAAGTTAATCTGATAAAAAAAAAATGTTTGAAGTTGAATTTTTACCTAAAGATAAATATCGTATTTTGCTATATTAGTTTAAAACCAAAACTATATTGTAAATTACAATCAGATATTTCTGACATAGTTTGAATCTGAAATATGCTGCATTATTTTTGCCATTTTACTCAGTTTCTCATTCTTGCTCTGTTAATTAAGAATCTAACAGTGATTTAAAGTTTTGAGAATATTTAATCCACATACAGATTATATAACCATGGCATGTAATAAGGCTAGAGTGTTTCTATGTAAGCTTGTTCGATAAGGAAACTACTTTATTTTTTCTGATTACAATCAGAGACAGCATTTAAATACATCACACAATTATTGATAATTAGTATATGTACATTGTTATGAGATACACTTCAGCTAGGTACTCGACCATAAATCCAATGTAAGGAAAGCACACGGTTATATGATTGTGTGGCAAATTTATGAATATCAGACTATTATTTGCAACCTGGTACATGCTTAGAAAAATGAGTATGATAATGGACTTTTGGAAACGGCCGAGCACGACACATACGAAATATTGTAGTCTCGGTTTGATTGAGACTGTTCAAGAGCGGTAGTGAAATATCCTAGCTATCGCTCACGCCCTCTAGTCCCGGGTTGAGCAAAACTCAATATTCATAAAAATCAACATTACAGAAGTTTAAACATCCCGAAGATGGCAAGCATATAGCTGTGGATATAGCAATATTTGTATCTTTATTTCATCCCCTATATCCAGCGGCATATGGTCCCAGGATCTAATCGTAATTGTATGCCCCGAAGAGCGAAATAAACAAAAAAGCCTGCGTATCCCAAGTAACCGCCAAAAGACTAAATTAAAAAGCAGACAACATATCCTATGAGTGGTTAAACAATACCCAGAGCCTTTTATCGGCCGAAGTAGTGGAAACGCCGAATCGAAAATTAAGTAAGAAAACAAGAGAAATTGAAAATGTACCACCGATCAGTAAATATAAGTATCGGGCTCAGCTATCTCCAAAGATCGAATGAATAACAGTACTGATTGCAAGCGCGGGGAGACGTTTTACTGCAGCCACACTGCACAAGCAACGCCACTGTGCTATAAAAAAGAGTATGATAATGAACCATTGGAAACGGACCGAGCACGAAACATACGAAATATTGCAGTCTCGGTTCATTGAGACTGTCCATGAGCTGTAGTGAAATATGCTAGCTACCGCTCAGGCCCTGTAGAAGTCACATGCACCTCATCGAGGTCATTATCGGAGATCCAGTGGATGAATATCGAAGTTATATGTTCAACTTGGGCACCTCATCGAGGACATTATCGACCCAGTGAATGAATATCGAACAGTTATGTTTTCAGCTTTTTACATGCTTAGAAGTCACATACACTTCATCGAGGTCATTATCAGAGATGCAGAGGATGAATATCAAACAGTTATATGTTCAACTTGGTACATGCTTAGAAGTCAAATGCACCTCATCGAGGGCATTATCGGAGACTCGGTGAATCAATATCGAACAGTTATATTTTCAGCTTGGTACATGATTAGAAGTAACATGCACCTTATCGAGGTCATTATCGGAGATCCAGTGGATGAACATCGAACAGTTATATGTTCAACTTTGTACAAGCTTAGAAGTCACATGAACCTCATCGAGGTAATTATCGGAGACCCAGTAAATGAATATCGAACAGTTGTATGTTCAACTTGGTACATGCTTAGAAGTCACATGCACCTCATCGAGGTCATTATCGGAGACCCAGTGAATGAATATCGAACAGTTATATTTTCAGCTTGGTACATGCTAAGAAGTCATATGCACCTCATCGAGGTCATTATGGGAGACCCAGTGATTGAATATCGAACAGTTATATTTTCAACTTGTACCCTTAGAAGTCACATGCACTTCACCGAGGTCATTATCGGAGACCCAGTGAATGAATATCGAACAGTTATATTTTCAGCTTGGTACATGCTTAGAAGTCATATGCACCTCATCTAGATCATCGGAGACCCAGTGAATGAATATCGAACAGTTAAATTTTCAGCTTCGTACATGCTTACAAGTCATATGCACCTCATCTAGATCACCGAAGACCCAGTGAATGAATATCGAACAGTTAAATTTTCAGCTTCGTACATGCTTACAAGTCATATGCACCTCATCTAGATCATCGGAGACCCAGTGAATGAATATCGAACAGTTAAATGTTCAGCTTCGTACATGCTTACAAGTCATATGCACATCATCGAGATCACCGAAGACCCAGTGAATGAATATAGAACAGTTATATTTTCAGCTTCGTACATGCTTAAAAGTTAAAAGTCACATGCACCTCATCGAGGTCATTATAAGAGACCCAGTAATGAATATCGAACAGTTATATTTTCAGCTTGGTACATGCACCTCATCGAGGTCATTATCGGAGATCCAGTGGATGAATATCGAACGGTTATATGTTCAGCTCGGTACATGCTTTGAAGTCACATGCACCTCAACGAGGGCATAATCGGAGACCCAGTGAATGAATATCGAACAGTTACATTTTCAACTTGGTACATGCTTAGAATTCACATGCACCACATCGAGGTCATTATCGGAGATACAGTTGATGAATATCGGACCGCTACATATTTTACTTGGTACACGATCAGTGATCACATATACCTTATCATGGTACACGCTAAGAGATTATATGACACAATGCTTTTTGTTGCGGTTTTTGTTTCAATACCAATACATTGTTTGTGTTGATGAAACTGATATTTTATAGTTTAGCACTGATACCGACAATGTGTTCAGAAGAGAGTGCGTTTTTCTTCTATAAATTAGATCGTTTATCATATATACCTTACAATACACATGACGAACAAAGCTTTCTTTTATTTACTTGAATTGTTCAAATAAGACCTTCAAATTCATTATTAATAATTGTAGAAACTCACTTTCTTTTTAAAGGAGTAATAAATAAAATAATAATTCTGCTAAAGGCGTTTTAGCGAGTTTCGTCAAAGGACGCAGACGTATTGTCTCGTCTTTACCGTTGAAAGGCAGTACACATATTGTCAACTAGTTTACGTTTGAGATGTTCTAGTTTCCTTGTAATTGTTGCTTGTTTTGAATGCTTGAATTGGGTTGGCTGTGTTCTGCGATTGCTACATTGCTGGCTCGACGTTCTTTTTGCACTAAATTCATCAACTATTGTTCTTCCTGTTATACTGGGATACTAATGTCTGTTTGTGTACATTAACAAGCTTGCGGTACTGATGTATTCACTATTTGGCTTAAGACCATTATGTATAAGTATTCTTATTAATGTATTCGAGAAACTTCACAATCCGTATATTTAGTATATACTTAGTATAGTGTCGACTTCTATTATTTAGTGATACTGAAGTCTGGATGGCAATTAACTTGACTTTTATTAACCCGTACGAGGAACGTTCTTACTGTCTAACTTTTTGAAAAAGAAAAGCTTATTATTATTAATTAGTGTTGCCTCAAAGTTATCGAAAAATGTAAGTTATTGGACTTATTACCTATTGACTTACATTCTCCGATTTAGAGGGTCATTAATACTAAAGGACAGTCACGAGACAGTATGGTGAATAATAAAATATATCGTTTCCCTTTAAACTGATTCAGTAGTATTAAACCGGAATAAAAATGTTATGTATAGCGAGCACGCATCCATATATTGGAATAGTGTCGTGTTGATTTGTCGGGATTGTTTGCTTTTCTGTAGATAAACTAATGACTCTAATCAATTAAATTGAGTACACGTGTTTGTGCAGTCATTTAATATGAGACATTTCATTCAGGAAGTTGAAAATACGACACTATGCTATTCTAAATATGGATTGCAAGACGGTTCTTCTAAAATGTGTAACAGATTATATTAAAATGCAATTGCAGCCGCTTAGTTTGATTAATTGACAAGTAATTGTATTGAAGTATTTCATACAATAATATATGCTAGTGTTGTTCTTGGAATACATGAATTAAATGATTGTGTTGGATTATCATAGATACATGACAACCCGTTCTGGAATATAATGTATTTTGCCATTTTATAATTTCCAGACCATGATAGGAATAACATGAAATAGTCATTTGCAGCATGCCAGTTATTACGCACACCAACAGTTTTGATGACTTCGATAGTGGGGATGACTTTGACAAAATTGAGATACTGTCATCCGAAATTAAAACCTATGACGAATTATACTTGGCTCATATCAATAACATTTGCGATGAAGAAATAGAAATGCTTGAGCGAAAGGAAAAGGAGAGAAAACAAATAGCACGTGTCGTGTTGCTGGTTTCAGGGATTTTGTTTTTAGTCAGCGTTGTACTTGTAACTGTGTCCCTGCACATGGTTAATGATATCGATGAAATGGGTATGTTTACATTTATTCTTATATGTTTATGAGTATATAAATAATACAGCCAGAGACTGTACATTGTACAATAGTTGCGATACCAATCAGTCACTTGTGGGATTTACTCAGTTTACAAAACGCTATTTTTAATTAGGTTTCAAATATAAACGTCGAGGAGGGAATATTGCATTCTTAGATCATAGCCAGCAAAAATACATTACGTTTTTAAATTAAAGACGATTTTTCGAATAAATAGATAAACAGACGAACAAAGCAGAAAACCACAAAAATGCATAAACACAAAGCTAGTACTATCAGTGGCTTTTCAATTAGCCACACACATTTAACATTAATTCACAAGTAAGATTTCATGTATAAATTATGTATATATGTCGTATTATGATTTCATATATGGATTATGTATATGTCGTAACGTCATTTGCTCACCATAGGGAGTGTTCTAGTTGATGTCATACATTTCGTTCTCCTAGTGTGTATTGAATTAGTCATTAAACTTCGAATTTGTATGTAATTATTTCTAAGTTATATGTAACGGATCATCCAGGCTTACGTTCTATAGAGCAGGAAGAAGCTGGTGTAATGTTTATAACATGCGTTTACAATTAAATATCAATACTGTATACATTCATGTTTTTACTGGAAGCAAATGCATCATTCATGATACAGACACAAGTCTACTTGTCAGGTGTTTCTTTACAAAATGTCACATATGTCCAAACCTAGTTTAGTATAAATTGTACTTTGCTGCCAGAAAAAGATCATTACTTCACTATTTCAGTTTATTGTACATTATTGTGTGTATTTTTATTACATTATATGAAGAAGAAAAAACACGGGACGTATTATGTTTTCACACACGGTGGACGGTTGGACTGACGGGAGGGTGCAACAAATAATTTGCTCTCATTTTAAAAGATCTTTGCTATGTAGTAATATCATTGTAGGTAGACCTTATTACTTTGGGAGTCAATAGGTTTAAATTCAAGGTGACTGTGATCTCTTTAAAAAAAAAAATAGGTTTCAGTCCATTTTAAATAGACAGACTACGAAGAATGATTTATATCTGCTAGGTAATTATATATTTGTTAGAGATCGATTTCTATAGATTTTAGGTTCAATAGGTCAAAGGTCATGTTCATTGTTACCTTTTTGTACCTATAGAGAATGCATTGACTCTCTGTGAGACTAGTCTTTTATGATTATATGTTTTTTATGAAAAGAAAACGTCTTCAAAACGTGAGATAATGCAAAAAGTACCCACTCATTCTAAACAATTATTATATACGGGTGAGAAAATACATACATCTACAAAATACCTTTCAAAAAGTACTGGATCCCCGAGGGGATACGAAAATATATATACCGAAAGAAATAAGTTTATCAAGTAAATATGATATCTAGCTGAAATAGAATACCGCTGGGCGTTGTTGCAACTGATATAAAACTGAGTCTGATATGTTTTTTTCTGGTTTGTATTCGTTGCTTGTAAGTATTTATTTGATTTAACTGCAATGTGGCGGTTATAAAATGTAGGACTGAGCCACAGTGTATTAGTCATCATTACACCAACTCGGCAATATCCCGACACTCAATGTGAATATGTCGAACAACATCGTAATAGTAACGGTTCATATCGACCAATATCGTTCCATTTATGGCCGATATTGGGCTGCATTTTGCGCTAAGGATTCAGTTTTAGGCTTAATATCGACCACTTTGTCAGATTAGACTCAATATATACCCACTTGTTTAGGTTTAGACACAATATTGACCCACGTAATACGATTTACTTGGTCATGATCACTTTCATACTATCGGTGGCGTTTGATGTTTGTCTATGATCTTTCTTGTGGTGCCCTCAATGGTTTATTCTCTTGTTGCTCTGGCTTCTGCCAAGTCACTGAGTACCTTCATTGTGGCTTTCTAGGCTGTTGTTTTTTTGTATTATATTTACACGAGCATATTTGTGTTTTACTTATATTGGCTATTGATGCTGCCTTGTTGGTTAGAGATTATATTATGGCGGGGATTTCTTTAGTTACACTGTCCTGTTTTAATGGAATGAAGTAGGGTAAGTGTCGGGTTTGGTGCACCCTAGAACCGGTTTAAATCCCCAGTGGCCTACTTTGCCACTGACCGTTCCAAGGCGGTATCCCTATTGCCAACCCGTTTGTGTTTGTGATGTCGTTTGCATTTAATATTACTTTTGCCTTCTTGTTTGTCTGTTTGCGTGTGAAAAGAGAAATGATTTTAATTTTGACATTGTTAATTACCCCCATTTGGATGGGGATGTTCCCGAGCAACTTCTTATGGAGTGTATGTGTCTCAACCTATTCGTTTTTCAATAGCTTGTACTCGTCGAGTTGAGGAATTTAATATTTCTAATCTTTGTATAACTAAAAAGTTACTCAATCAGGGTTACCGTTACCATAAACTTCGTAAAACATTTGCAAAATTATATTATCGTAAGCCTGATCTTCTTTCCAAATATAAAAGTAATTTAAGGACTCTTCTGCGACAAGGACTATCACAACCTGACTTCTATGCTGATGTGATTTATAAACTTCGTAAGATTCTTGGTCATGATCACTTTCATACTATCTTTGTTAAACTTATTAAAAAGTTTATCAAAAGAGGTTATGACCCTATCATTTTGGTACGTACTGCATGCTTGGTGGTGGACCCTTTTACAGTTCGCCACTATGATTTCCTCTTTAATTGTATGATGACCGGACAGGCTGTGTACCCTATGTTGACGCCTACCTAAAGCCCAATGGGACGGTGGCGTTTGATGTTTGTCTATAATCTTTCTTGTAGTGCCCTTAATGGTTTATTATCTTGATGCTCTGGCTTCTGCCAAGTCATTGAGTACCTTCATTGTGGCTTTCTAGGCTATTGCTTTTTTTGTATTATATTTACACGAGCATATTTGTGTTTTACTTATATTGCCTATTGATGCTGCCTTGTTGGTTAGAGATTAGATCATGGCAGGGATTTCTTTATTTACACTGTCCTGTTTTAATGGGAAGACAATAGGGTAAGTGTTAGGTTTGGTGCACCCTAGAACCGGTTTAAACCCCCAGTGGCCTACTTTGCCACTGACCGTTCCAAGGCGGTAGCCCTATTGTCAACCCTTGTGTTTGTGATGTCGTTTGCTTTTATTATAATTTTGCCTTCTTGTTTGTCTGTTTGCATGTTTGTTTCTGTGTTTTGTGGTTGGCTGTCCTCCTTGAATGCTACTTTCCCTGTCCGATCTTTTTATATTTCTTTGTTTCTGGGTTTTGTGGTTGATTGTTCTCCTTGTATGCTACTGTCCCTGTCCGATCTTTTTATATTTCTTTAGGTTCTATATTCTCTCACATAGTAAGATGTTCCTATTCCCAATAAGATTATTGCTTTACATTTAAAGACTGCTTTCTCGAACGTTCGTGACAGGAAGACAATTAACCACAAATGGCAATGTATCGATTCATCTAGAAGCAAATACAATATGTCAAATACAAATCTAATCATCCACCTAATCAAATCATCAAATTATAGTTATAACCATCAAGTAAATTTAAAAGCATGTAACATTGAAGTATATACAGTTTGGTGAAATAAAACGAAGACGTTGATATATTCTGAACCAAACAGCTAACGCACCAGTAGATCATATCTTTAATATCTCAATAATAACAATCAATAAATCAAAACAAATTTCATTATGAACGGGACAAATATCTTGCCAATAAGGACTGTAAATTTAAAAAAAGCATTCAAAACAACTGCCTCCAACGGTACCAGTCAGCATTTAATAAGTTCATACATTAAAGGTATTGTCTACTGGTTCTGTATAGATAATTTACGTCACAATTGATGAGCGGGTATCCATATCGCCCAAAGGAAGATAGAGCGGAACGTTCAAGTCAGTCTTATAGTGGTTAAATGTTATGCTTTAACATTAACTGTTTGTATATACATATTAAACGAAGTGCTTACGCTATAAATTACAAATCACTTTGAATTCCATCACAAGGGATGCACGTATTGCTAAGTGCCGGAGATTTATAAACGATAAAGTAATGGCAATTATTGTTTGTATTTTCTATGGTACTACATGTAACTTTCTGGCAATTCCACTGAACGTATTAAATTCCAGGTACAATAAAAAACTGAACGTATTAAATTGCAGGTACAATAAAAGACTTAACGTATTAAATTTCAGGTACAATACATTGTGTTGTGTTTGGTAATTTAAAATTTCTACGCAATACATTTAATGAATTGATGTTTAACGACTCATCAACAAATAGATTACTTCGAACTATCCCAGAGAGACGGGAAATATACATAGGAATCAAGGAATCGTAATATGTTCTTACCTTCAGAGATATTGATTTGGTTCATTAACGTGCTCGGAGGCTAGGCTGAGGTACACGGGACCGGCCAGATGAGACAGGCGAGGCTAAGACTCACCAAGATACATACTTCAAACAATTTGACCATTGCATATTTACAGTTGTCAGTTTGATGGTATGGATAATATATTCATAACTTTCTATTATGCTTTATTGGCAAAAATAGATAGTTGTCTCTTGGTAAAAGAGTTCCCGAAACTTATCCATAAATATGGCTGTTTATTTTTTGATTGTAGTTGATGTTGTTTAGGGACGTTTCTTCAGAGAAGTTTAGTGTTGTTCAAAGCAGATTAGCATTTATGTTTCATTTTGTGATTCGACCTGTCCAATTTCAAATATGAACATAATAGTCTTGAATAAGTACATCTCATGTAGGTTAATACGATTGTTGTATATCGTTCCCCCCGACCACCCACCCCCACTCAACCCCCCCCCCCCCCCCCGCCCCCCGTTTTCAGAACCAGTGAGTATAAGCGTTAATTTGTTCTCACTGTATTGCACTGGACATTTTAGTAAGCAGACATCGGTTTAAAGTTTCGTCCGAAGGAGTGGTAACGTGGACCTGGCTGAGATTGAACGCGCGATCCATGGGTTACTAAGCCGCTATTATAGCCATTACATACGGCGTTACCTTATTATCTGAACCCAAATGACTCGACAAGAGGGGAACTAGCTAATTTGATTTGCGAATTTTAAAGGCCAGGGTAGATCCTATTTTCAAATTCAGGAGTATGTCATGACTAATCTGAATCTCATCACTGCAGGTCCAAGCTGATGTTGAGCGAAAACATGAACAGTTATGTTCAGTTACACGCTAACATGCCAGCGCTTTTAGAACATTTTATTAGGATTTTGAAACCAGGTGTCAATCATATGTACAATCATAAGGCATATAACATAACATTTGCCTTATTTTCATTTATTTTTGTGAGGACTGTTTCCAGACAATGCACGCCTTGCAGGGTCGCATGGCCCCTGACAGAAAGTCGTATCCTCTGGCCTGAGCCGGAAAACCTTGACTTAGATGTTAGCATCGTGTTCACGCTAGTCAATCCTTCAGCGAACTACAATATAAACGCTTTCTTCAGACAGACCAGTGTTAGAAAACGTATCAACGCACGACAAAAGTTTGATTTACGACAACACATGCTCAATATTTGAAATTTCAGTTATATGATGAATGAGTTATATGTCCAAATACTCTTGTCTATCAATGCCCACAAAACACTAATCACGCATTCTGTTTGCAATTATTGCCCACTTTCATTGGCCTGAAACATCTAACACATAATAACTAATTGTTCTCTAACAATGTATCAGATTCAATAAAACTCCATACCAAACGGCATGACAGTTGTAAAATACAGATTTCTAAATTGACAGCACATAGTTCAGACATAGTGTAAATGTTAAGCAGGCTGTATTAGCTTCGAATTGTACTCGGTTTCTCATTTCTACTCTGCTATTTAAGAATATATCGATCATGAACGTTCAGTTAATAACAATTGTGAAGACATTTAATCCGCATATACATTCTGTAAACACATTTAATCAGTCTGGGCTAACGTGTTTCTAGATAAGCTTGTTTGACAAGAAAATGCTTTATCGTCACGGATATTGGAAGAATTGAACTGGGATTTAAGGCGCGTCAACACATAAAGGGTTATATGGCGCCTAACAGGAATGAACATGCCAGGTTCATCCTCCATTTACATCAAGATAAAATGGAGAATGGGCCTAGAACCTTCCTACCTGCAGAACTGCAGAGGTGCTGCAAATTATATAATAAACACTCCATTTACGATAGAGTCACGTTTCACAGTTTGCATACGCGGCGTCATAATAAAGACCTTGAATGAGCATGATACAAAATGACAAACTGAATATGAATGGGGTGGGGTGGGTCCTACCCCTCTGCATGTGACAGTGTGTTTTGAGATTGTGGTGGTTGTATTCTACCTCGACAACCACACGGGGAGATATTGGAAGAGTTAGCGCTTAAACACACACGTTTATATCTCAAAGATGTATATAGAATATACAGAAATATATCGGTTTAGCTGTCATATATATATATGACTTCTTACCTCATGAAGTTTAACTTCTTTCCTTCTAATGTATATCTTCGAGAAGTGCAACTTCGTAACTTCTAACTTCATTATTTGTAACTGCATGACTACTAACTTCACAAGTTTAACGTCCTTAGTTATAACTTCACGACATTTAAGCTATGAAGTCAGTCCTGAAGTTAGATGTCCTAAACATAGAAGTCATTAATTCGTGAAATTGAGAGTAATGAAGCTAGATGTCATTAAGACTTCAATTTATAAATAATCGTTAGAAGTCATAATGATGTAAGTCAATATATCGTGAATTTCGACGTAAAGGAGTAGAGTTCATAAAGTTGAAAGTCGTTAAGTTTTGAAGTTAGACGAAATGAAATTAGAAGGAATGAAGTCAGAAGTCATGAAGCCGGAAGACTCTCTGGAGCTGCCATAATTATAACATGTTTGACATTCGATGATCTTATTTAACTGATCTGACCAAACATGTATTCATCGATACCACTCAGAGTTACATTAGTTTAATCGAAAACATTAATGTTGACCGTAGAGACAAAGCGCGAGAAAACATATATATGGTACATTAAAGAAAATGTTGACAATGGTATTATAAAGGTACATATTTAAGAAACACAAACATGAATATCCAATGATATAATTTAGGTATATCAGAATATTGTCAAATGAAAATAAGCTCAGAGATTTACATTCTAACAGTGCAAGAGCAGAGATCCAATGATTAAAATCTTGCAGAAATATTGTTAATCCGAACTGGATGCATACTCGAAGATTTAATTAAGGAATATTCAACAACCTTTCTCTCTAAATGACTTTTCGCAGATTTGTTTTTATATTGCTATGAAAGAGATTTCATGTCTTTCACCAGATATCCAGGTAGATGTTGTTGAGGCCTTAAATGACACCTCTTGGTATCTAGATGGCATATTAAACATTGACAACCCTTTCTTTTCTACTATGGTTAATAGTATATACCCTAAAGAACTTCAACTTAAAGCTAATATTTCTAATACTAACGCTTCTTTTCTTGATTTACATCTCTCCATTTAAAATGGTGAAATAATTAGCAAAATTTGTGACAAGAGAGATGATTGTAATTGTGATATTTTTAATTATCCCCATTTAGATGTGGATGTTCCCCGGGCAACTTCCTATGGGGTCTATGTTCTAAACTTATTCGTTTTTCTAGAGCTTGTACTCGAGTTGAGGAATTTACTATTCGTAATCTTTATATAACTAAAAAGGTACTCCATCAGGGCTACCGATACTATAAACTTCGTAAAACCTTTGCAAAAAATTATTATCGTAACCGTGATCTTCTTTCCGAATATAAAAGTAATTTAAGAACTCTTCTGCGACAAGGACTATCACAACCTGACTTCTATGGTGACGTGATTTACAAACAGTATGGTTCACGAATAATTCTTTACATTATTTCAGGAATGATTCATCAACCCGCTTAAATTTAAACGACCTAATAATAGTGGTATATCCATTTGTTGTATTTACAGAAGCAGCGAAATCGATAAGATACGTGTGTAAAACAGTGTGTTAGATAGCAATCATCTGGACTATAAATAGAAGTGTAAATGCTACATCTCGATGTAAATGATTAAAGCATACGGATTTTATTTATTTTGCTTTATAAATATTATGTCATTTTGCTTTCAACAGTGTTCTGATTTTGCCTAGCATGTATTTTATTCGAACACTTAAGTGACGAAAATAGTAACATTCTCCGAAATTTTAAAAATACTTTATTGTGTTCTTGTTTATAAATATGTGTACTTAAATATAAGATTATTGGTGTCAATATTTTGAACAGGCAGTCTATTAAAAAGCGAATACTTCTTGAGAGTAAGAGACAAAATAGACTTAAAGAAGGGGTAAGAAAAGATCTCTATGTCCGCCGCCTTGTGCATGCCATCTTCGGGATGGTTAAAATTATATACTATTATTTTATGAATATTGAGTTCTGCTTAACCTGCGGCTAGAGGGCGTGAGCATATTTCACTACCGTTCATGAACAGTCTCAATCAATCCGAGACTGCAGTATTTCGTATGTGTCGCGTTCGGCTGTTTCTAAAGGTCCACTCTCAAACTCTTTTAAAGACAATTTTGTATTTGTGACAAGTCTTTAAAAACAAAACGAACAGAACCTAATCTTATTTATAATACTTAAACTAAACCGGTTTTCGATTAATTAAGCGTAAATGCCCACCCGATGTCATAAAATAAGAAAATATGTCCTTTAGAACCACAACACCCACACGCATATGCAGCGTAACACACTATAAATCAATTGAGCAATAGTGCTTTACAAAACATAGAAAGTGGTGAAGACAGGGTACTGACCTTTGGACGATCAGTAGGTTAGAAGACCTACAGGATAGCTTAAATCTATTTTAGGTGAACACAACCTTATTACGTGTTCTGTTGAAAAGTGTTTAAAACATCGCAACATTTAAACTAAACACATGAAAGATGAAGAGTTAAGAAAAACCGAGTATACCAATTATTGATAAATGTAGAAATGAACTTAAGTTTTAACAGCGTAATCAACACAATATTACCTTTGCTAAATCTTGTTTGATGCCAATGCCAGGCAAGCGGAGAAAATTAATGTTGGTATCGGTTCACATAGCTCACGTTTGGGTACATATGTGTCTGCACAATGTAGGAATATATTTTGTTAATAATCTTAGTTTGTTAAATGTGCGTTCAATAAAAGGTGTAAATAAAAACAGATAACGGTAAAAGCGCAATACACGGGATATAAAGGAACAGAATCACTAACGGTTGAATTAATAACAGTATGTGAAATGTTCAATGTCGGAAGTCAGCAACATTTATGTTTGAAACAAATCCGAATTTCATGCATCATATAATATAGTCTCTATAGTGTCATAAGAGAAAGAAACCAGAAATATAATTCGCATTTTTTTTATTATAGGAATAGTGTTTATTAACTAATGTGATTATGTTTCCGAAGTATCCTGAGCTATATAATTGCGTATTACTTATATATGGCTGGCATATTAATGTTATTACGTCGGTAGCACCTAATGCATTAATTTTATTATAAATACTTTGAAGACGCATAGTTATATTTTGGATGGGTGTCTCTATATTACGTGAAGATATATTTATTCATTTTTCAAGTGGTTATTGTTGTTTTACCGTGCACGACTTCCATTACGAATGTAAGACAATCATTTGGACATTTTCATAGACAGTGTGGTGAATAATATATGAGTTCTTTGAAGAAATCTTTCGAAGATCTGTATATTATACTCGAAATATAGATGTCATGGAGCACGATAACACAGTCATATTGAAAAGTAGCGTGTTTGGATTTGTCAGGAGTGTTTGCTATTATGTTCATCCTGTGCTATTGACGACTCTTCCTAAAGTGTTTATTAGCCTATGGCTAATGTTCTTATATAATAAATACACGGACATGCCTTTTGATGTTTCATATTCGAATTCCTAGACTATAAAAGGAATAACCTGAACTCGCCATGCGGAGCATGCTGGTTATAACGTACACAAACAGTTTTGATGACGTCAATAGTGAAGATGACTTTGAAACAATAGAAGTGCTGTCATCACAAATAGAAATATCGGACGAATTTTATCTGGCTCCTATCAATTACCTTAGTGATGATCAAATAGAAACGCTTGAACGAAAGGAAAGAAAGAGAAAACGAATAGCAGTTGTCGTGGCATTGGCTTCGGGGATTTTATTGTTAGTCTGTGTTGCACTTGTGACGGTGTCACTGTACATGGCTAAAGACATAGATGCAATGGGTAGGTGTTCGTGTTGGTATTATTTTAATAAGATAAAAGTATACTCGTAGATACAATAAGTAGATGTTCTTGTTTGTTTTATATAATAATATAGTCGGGTGCAGTAAATGCTGCATTACTTTTTTTAACGTTTTTATTATATTTTATAACCGACAGGGTTATGTCATGATGTTGCTTTCCCAAACAAATGGCTAGAAATCAGACATTATATCATACAACACACCTGTACAAATACAGAGTATGAATAAACAGTGGCATATGAACTTGACACACTATCTAATTGATTCATCCTGTCAAATAAAATACAATGAAGCTTTGGTAGCGTTTTTCAATGTCTTCTGTCAATAAGACGGCTCGTGGGGCGAAGTAATTAAAACGCATCAAAACGGCGGCTACATTTCATTATCACGACGAGTCACATTCATAATAAAAAAGACGGGTAAATAAGCAACTTTGATTTATGGTAATGTAAACGCATTAATTTCTTGTAGTGTGACTTAAAACAATAACGTTTTCTTTTGAAACGCTTGTTTCAATTTCATAAAATACAGTTTCACATCACGCAGCGTTAAAGTACATGTGTTATATGATAGAATTTATACTGAAACATCTTATGGCGTGTTTAAATCGTTTAAAAGAAATATAAAAAGATCGGACAGGGAAAGTAGCATTCAAGGAGGACAGTCAACCACAAAACACAGAAACAAACACGCAAACAGACAAACAAGAAGGCAAAAGCAATAAAAAATGCAAACGACATCACAAACACAAAAGGGTTGACAATAGGGCTACCGCCTTGGAACGGTCAGTGGCAAAGTAGGCCACTGGGGGTTTAGAACGGTTCTAGGTGCACCAAACCTCACACTTACCCTACTGTCATCCCATTAAAACAGGACAGTGTATATAAAGAAATCCCCGCCATGATCTAATCTCTAACCAACAAGGCAGCATCAATAGGCAATATAAGTAAAACACAAATATGCTCGTGTAAATATAATACAAAAAAATAATAGCCTAGAAAGCCACAATGAAGGTCCTCAATGACTTGGCAGAAGCCAGAGCAGTAAGAGAATAAACCATTAAGGGCACGACACGAAATATCATGTACAAACATCAAACGCCACCGTCTCAATGGGCTTTAGGTAGGCGTCATCATAGGATCCACAACCTGTCCGGTCATCGTACAATTAAAGAGGAAAGCATAGTGGCGAACTGTAAAAGGGTCCACCACCAAGCATGCAGTACGTTGCAAAACGATAGGGTCATAACCTCTTTTGATAAACTGTTTAACAAGTTTAACAAAGATAGTATGAAAGTGATCATGACCAAGAATCTTACGAAGTTTATAAATCACATCACCATAGAAGTCAGGTTGTGATAGTCCTTGTCGCAGAAGAGTCCTTAAATTACTTTTATATTTGGAAAGAAGATCAGGGTTACGATAATAAAATTTTGCAAAGGTTTTACGAAGTTTATGGTAACGGTAACCCTGATTGAGTAACTTTTTAGTTATACAAAGATTAAGTTTCATTATAATCAACTTGTTGAATCCACTATGTTTGCAACAAACGCAAAATCTTAGGATCATTAATGTGCTACATGTGTATAGTTTGGAGATTTATAACGCAATTGGTGTTATGTGTGTAAGCATGCCACATATGTTTATGTATAAGCAATTATTTTGATAATTAATCCTATTTTGATATTGATTGTAATATAGTGCACGGCCTCTGGATTACTGAGCCGAAGTGCAAACCATTATACTATGGCGCACTTCATGATGCCCTACGTTCAGGTTGATCACTTCCTTAAATACTGATATTTGCATGCTATTTATTATTAAAACTATTTGATTCCTTGTTCTTTAATGTGACAAACAATGATACACGGGACCGCCCGTTATACGTCCCTTTTTGACCGACACCTTTAGTTAAAGCGGTTTTAAAGGATAAGAATGTATTGGTGGTCAACCATTCTAGAACAAAAGCGTCTATAAACGATTTTATAAAAAGTATTTACCTTCAACAATCTTCGGGAATATTATCGAAAATAAATATGTAATCTTAATATAGTTTTATACCTGATATATCCGGTATAAAACCTGGTATGGATAAACTTAACCTAGATATGGATTAGATATAGATCAACTCTGACAGTAACATGAGGAGTCCCACTAAGAACTATATAAACAGAGTATACTATTAGATATTATTTATTAATAGAAGTGGCACGAAACATCTATCTAATATCCTACATAATATTATCATTTTAAAATAAACAATATCGCAGATATTGTTGCAAAGTTCTGTACAAGCAGGCAGAAACACGCATAACCAAAAGAGAAATAATATGAATGGAACACACGACAGTCTCGAAATATGTATCAAGCATTTAAAATATACCTCCACGTATTGATTTAGTAGCCTTTTGACTTTAAGGCTGCTTGCATAAATAAAACGGTACTAATTTATTATTTGGGAGATGTCAAGTTGTCTTCATTATTCTACCAGTGTAAACATATTGTTGGTGTAATATAATCAAAAATCAGTAGTAAGTAAACATAATTTACTTGACCTACCTTTCCAATAATTATTATTTTTAATGATTTGCAAGTATACAGATTTATGAGCCGCCAATAGTTTGACAACAATCAATATTGCCAAGTGTCAGGTTATGAAAGCAGGCCTGGTTAGACGTAAACTACTTAATAATTGGTACAATTAAAATAACTAGATTTATCTTGTTGATGAACCCATCTGGTTAGATGAAGGCTCAGTTATAGCTGGCACCATTAAACCAGTTTGCATACACATGCCTATGTAGTGTTGAACAACATAACATAAATACGCCCTCTTGCATATATTTGACTGGTATTTTAATGACTTCCGCAACCCCACAATATGCCATGCATCGATGCAACATTTGTAAACCTTAGAAATAATGAACAAAAAAGTAAAAAAAACACTAAAACTATCTGGTGCTTTCAATCATAAGTTTGTATCAGTTGGGTAAATATGTCTGAGGAATGTCGTGTGCATGATGGACGCTTTTTTAATTGTGCGAAAGCGCATTTTTCGTCGTGCGTCGTCGTCATCAGTCGTCTTAGTCCATTGTTGTCTATCGTCTTGTAGAACATTCTACTGCACGCGACAGCTCCAGTAAACGTTTGTGACTTCAGTCAATAATTAGCACTTATATACAACAACGAAATTAAAAAACTTCAATAAATGGTACATGAAAACTTACTAAACTTGGAAGCAATGTATGTATTATTAGATGATAAATTAGGATGAGTTTGCCACCGATTCCTATGTTAAAAGTAAAAAAAAGCCTCTGTTTATATGAATTGCAGTTTGTTTTCGCAACAGATTTATATGTTAAATGAGAAAAATCGAAAACTCAGTTACAGAGTTGTATATTCTTCTTGATATATTGAAACTAGTTTTTGTTACCTAGTAACTTTTTACTTTAAAAAACGATATATGATTTTCCCTGAAATATGTAAGAATGTACCATGAACTGGGTATATGTTATGGACACAAATACGGTATACGAACTAAATATATGAGAGTTGAAAGATACCAGTAAGTATACATTGCTTTTCAAATAAAAAATAGTTCGCTGTCTTCGACATCATTCTCTTAATTATGAATAAATTAATATGAAATGGGTTATGCCTTTAACTGAGTTATATGTATTTTAGTTAGGACACCTTTCACGTATAGTAAAATAAGAATTCAGCCGACAGTGGGGAAGTATTTTCTAAAATAAATGATACTTATAACAAGTGTTTTAGTCTACCTCTGTGAGAGCTCCACTAGCAAAAGTTCTAAAACCATTCAAACAAACACTCTAAAGTCTTCTTGTTCAAGGATATTGTTTCATTTTAATAAATCAGAGAATCATGTTTGTTACAAGAAATCCCATGGGGTAAAGTCCCCATTCCCGTCCTCTGATCAAATTGTTGGAATACAGTTCAACAGATTAAAAAACACCTATAAAATGTCATTTGTTTAATCACCATTTGACCTATTTGACATATCAGTAATACGCTGCACAGTTCTTTATGACAAATAAGCATCTGTCAACTAACGCTTTCTGTTTCGATATATCTGCTTTGCTATTAAGCTAGTATGAATTAGTTAACGGTGTTTGCTTGTTAGTTATTTGACAATGATTCGTATAAAGTTAAAGAAAAGAAAACATTACTAGATAAACTGTTTAACTGAGCATAACCTCGGAAGCAATAGGTTGATATAGGAAAATGCATGGTAAGTGTGCATACAACCCGTTATGGTGTCCCATTGGCAATTTGCTTTTTGTCATTTTAATGATCATACAGCCTACAAAGATGAACATTATCTTACAAAAACATGCTTAATATTTATATTTTCATAAATGTCCCTTACTTCCCATTTTAAGGATGTATTCAACTAAAATACGATTATTTGAGTAAAAACCATTTTAACTAGACAATTACTACCATAACCAAAAAACCCCATACTATTTGCACATTGCTGCCTGCGTCTTCCGTACTGAATTTAATTACATATATTTTATTTACCACTAATACATCAAACGTCTAGCTTTGGATTGTTTCCAGTATTTGTATTTGATTATCTAGAGACACTAAACTAAACAAGTATCGTATATATATAATTTGTTCTTCAAAGATACAAATTATAACAGTAAGCGTAATTAGTTTTTTTTATCTCATAAAACGAATGAATGAATGGTGTTTTACGGCACGTCGACACATAAATAGGTCATATTGTGCGCAAAAATTGATGAAAAATGCTCATAAAACGAATCCATGGTGATAAGAAATCCTAAAATTACTTTACTGTTTCTCTTTTCAGACATACCTGTCTAGTTGGTTGGACAAAGTATCCATCTTCATGTTTCCACATACTTGATACTTTCTGTTGAAAAGAAGTAGTGTCTTATTTGAATTAACTTCACTTTTCGATAGGCGGAGCCATGTACTACCGGCATTCGAAGACATAATTAAAAAATATATATTGAGTTTAGTACGTCACCAAAGTTATCACCTTCATGTGTATTTAAATAGGTTTCTATTTTGTTTTGATCAGACTTCAGATATGGCCGCCAGTTGTTATCTTTGTTTACATAAACGTATATACGGAACGACTAAGACATCCCTCCCTCCCAATGACACACATTTGAAAGCACATGTTAATTTCCTGCAAATTCGAAATGGTTGCCAATTTAAACTAAACAAAATTCGCGAAAACAAAAAATGGCTAACACTGCCCACTCCTCTGCACACAATGCAAAAGTGATATTTCGTTTTTATTCTGAAATAGTAAATAATCAATATGTGATTTCCCGAAATTATTCAGCTTGACATATTATTTTATCCAGTCAAAGTAAAGTTTCCTCAATTACAAAACCGCACCGTTCCTATCTGGAACTGTTATGAAAGATGGGTTCTATATTGTTATTCTGAACCTGCATGCCTTGTGTTTGACTATTACACTTGTCTATGGTAATATTTTGTTAATCATGTTAATAGTAGAAGTTGAATATAAACAAGCCTGACATCGGAATATGAAAACGACGATTACTAGTAAACGTGGAATATAAACAAAAATGAGATATAGGGTCCTATAGTAACCACAGCCTCCGAAAGCAATGGCATCGTAGGCCCGTACTGTACTGCAAACAAAGACTTGAAAATACAATCAAAGAGACAAAACACAACAGAAAGGGTGGTGAAGACAGGGTTACCCAAATAGACAAGACAGTGTAATCAAAACTACATCCCATCAAAAGGAATTATCTACCAATATAGTCCACATCCAGAGAAACTAACTAAAGAAACATCGGAATATGAAAACGACGATTACTAGTAAACGTGGAATATAAACAAGCCTGACATCGGAATATGAAAACGACGATTACTGGTAAACGTAGAATATATACAAGCCTGACATCGGAATATGAAAACGACGATTACTGGTAAACGTGGAATATAAATAAGCCTGACATCGGAATAGTGGAATATAAACAAGCCTGACATCGGAATATGAAAACGACGATTACTGGTAAAACGTGGTATATAAACAAGCCTGAGATCGGAATATGAAAACGACGATTACTGGTAAACGTGGAATATAAACAAGCCTGACAACGGAATATGAAAACGACGATTACTGGTAAACGTGGAATATAAACAAGCCTGACATCGGAATATGAAAACGACGATTACTGGTGAACGTGGAATATAAACAAGCCTGACATCGGAATATGAAAACGACGATTACTAGTAAACGTGGAATATAAACAAGTCTGACATCGGAATAGTTGAATATAAACAAGCCTGACATCAGAATATGAAAACGACGATTACTGGTAAACGTGGAATATAAACAAGCCTGACATCGGAATAGTTGAATATAAACAAGCCTGACATCGGAATATGAAAACGACGATAACTAGTAAACGTGGAATATAAACAAGCCTGACATCGGAATATGAAAACGACGAATACTAGTAAACGTGGAATATAAACAAGTTTGACATCGGAATATGAAAACGACGATTACTGGTAAACGTGGAATATAAACAAGCCTGGCAGCGGAATATGAAAACGACGATTACTGGTAAACGTGGAATATAAACAAGCCTGACATCGGAATATGAAAACGACGATTACTGGTAAACGTGGAATATAAACAAGCCTGACAGCGGAATATGAAAACGACGACTACTGGTAAACGTGGAATATAAACAAGCCTGACATCGGAATATGAAAACGACGATTACTAGTTAACGTGTAATATAAACAAGCCTGACATCGGAATATGAAAACGACGATTACTAGTAAACGTGGATTATAAGCAAGTTTGACATCGGAATATGAAAACGACGATTACTGGTAAACGTGGAATATAAACAAGTTTGACATCGGAATATGAAAACGACGATTACTAGTATACGTGGAATATAAACAAGCCTGACATCGGAATATAAAAACGACGATTACTAGTAAACGTGGAATATAAACAATCCTGACAGTGGAATATGAAAACGACGATTACTAGGAAACGTGGAATATAAACAAGCTTACCCAATCGCCTCTACAACTCAGTATGGAAATGCTGATTGATATATGAGCATACGGGCGTGTATATTTCTGATTAAGAGAGTTAACATATACACCAATAAAATCCGAAACTTCTAGGTTGTTCACATTATTCCTACTTTATTATCTAGATAATGGCTACGTATGTCGGTCGTATTTTTCTCACGCAAACGCGTTAAGGTCATTGTTAAATGTGCTATGCAGAATGATGAATTGGAGAGTAGGAGATAAAGTGAAATATAATATCTTAATGTAGTAATAAACAAAAGATATCAGACACATTATTAAAAGTAAGTGAAATATAGACAGCAATAATGTGCTGTATATCTTAAATTTAACCTAGGAGACGTTTTTCGTTTTCCTTACTCCCACAAGCAAGGCTTTAAAGAAAAATGTTGTGTGCTCAAACGATAGGGTATTTATTATAACATCAGTTAAGAAGAACGTGGTCAGTTTTAAACAACATGCATTTGCTTTACTTACAGTATTTTACTACTCACCGTACCAATTGTTAGGATGTGCGTACTTATATGCGTTTCATTCACGAAAATAGCAATAAAATTCGAAAATATGCTGCAAAAAATAAAACATGCTATAAGTACGAAAATATGCTAAATGTAAAATTTGTTGTATATATTTACAAATGTTTAGTGCCTGCAGTCTGTTTTCTTGGGAAATTTGGCATGTTACATGACTCACAAAGTTACTGAACTGTATACAATACATACTTGAGAAAGGTAATGCATAACAATGAATAATATTAAACACGTGTAAATTTAATTTGAGATACGTGTAAACGATAAAACATCACCATTGAAACAAAATAAGAAATCCCTAGTAAAGTAAATCATTTAAAACAATCAGAAAAAAATATCATATTACATTGATTTAAATTATTTGTTTAAATATATTTGTTTTCAAAAAACGGCTACCCTTTATGTGTAGATAATTGTCATTTACCTTATTTACTAATGGTTTCTGCCCATTACACACAAAATATCTATATCTACTTTACATTTATTTAGCATTATTCCGGTCCATATTATCTTCTGTCCGTGAATTTCACAGAACGCTTAGGAGGTAACATTTTACAATATCTTTACATTAAATACAGTAATAATATGTTCAAAGCGGAACTTCATCATTTATGAATTTTGTGTTACAAAGAATACTGTCTACAACATCACATTTGTGTCAATTTTCTAACCAGATGCAACCCTTTTTGTACAAAACATCTTGGGAATTTTTTTTTATATCATATTGGGGAAATTTATTTCCTTTTGTATATATGTTGTGTGTATTTGTATATATATAGATAAAACCAAACAACATAATGCCGTTAAACATAAACTGCGTTGCGCACATTCACATATCATTTCATTTGCATAACTCTGTCAAAAGGAAAATACAGATAAAAAGTCATTAAAATAAAAATGTCTGGCTTTTTCCTATTTACCAGCCTCTGTCAATTTGCTTTGAAACTGAGACACTCTTGTAACATATGTATAATTTGACATGACCAGCAGCTTAATAACTTCACCATTGGATTGCAATACATTCAGGACACTTTTATAGTTTGAACGTCATAACCATATTCGTTTCACACCTATACAAACCTAACCAATCTCTTTCTGTCTTTTTAACCATGTGACCATCCTATCACTATTGTACTCAAACCACTTACTATAATGCAACATATCTATATTAGTTTCATATAATACTCCATCTGTTATCTAGAGTCCCATAAATCTATATTCAGAGATGTGGAGTCCAAAAAATGTATATTCCATATTTGTACTCCGGGATTAGGTGTGGAGCCCAAATAATCCATATTCCGTATGATGTGTAAATAATTACAACGACTGTCGGATAGAATAAATGCGTCCCATGCCATAACGCTTAGTCTCTTTATGCCAACTAGTACGGCATTTTATTTGATTTGTATACGGAATTTCGATAATGTTAGAGTAGATCGGGATAATAACAGACGTAGTTGACATATCTGCACGCAAGACGGTTCCCACATTCTGAATGTGTTCCACTTCGACATTCTTATAAACAAGCGAGACAAACATATGGCCGCGAAAACATATTATCTGACGTAATAAGGATAAAATAAATACGAGCCTGCATGCCATTTATTGTTAGATTTATAGCACGATTTGCATAACTGATTATTATAAAGGTTGTTAGGAACGTCGGACTGGCAATGAAGACAAATATATCGGACGATAAGCAATTTTCCGGTATGATTTAGTTTTCCTTTGTTTGCTTTACATATGTTTTTTTATTTCATTCTAAAAACATATGGTCCGAACATATTTAGTTTGAGTTTTAAAAGCATATTTTAAAGGTCAATAGTTTTTCTACTGACCGTTCCAAGGCGGTAGCCTGGTTTTCAACACTTTGGGTTTCCAATGCTTCTACAGGATTTCCATTAATGTAATGTTAAGTCGTTGCTTGTTCCAAGGCGGTAACCTGGTTTTCAACACCTTGGGTTTCCAATGCTTCTACAAGATTTCCATCCATGTAATGTTAAGTGGTTGCTTGTTACAAGGCAGTAATCTGGTTTTCAACACTTTGGGTTCAAATGCTTCTACAAGATTTCCATCCATGTAATGTTAAGTGGTTGATTGTTACAAGGCAGTAACCTGGTTATCTACACTTTGGGTTTACAATGCTTCTACAAGATTTCCATCCATGTAATGTTAAGTGGTTGCTTGTTCCAAGGCGGTAACTTGGTTTTCAACACTTTGGGTTTCCAATGCTTCTACAAGATTTCCATCCATGTAATGTTAAGTGGTTGCTTCTTACAAGGCAGTAACCTGGTTTTCAACACTTTGGGTTTTCAATGCTTCTACAAGATTTCCATCCATGTAATGTTAAGTGGTTGATTGTTCCAAGGCGGTAACCTGGTTTTCAACACTTTGGGTTTCCAATGTTTAACAAGATTTCCATCCATGTAATGTTAAGTGGTTGTTTTTCCAAGGCGGTAACCTGTTTTGGACACTTTTGGATTCCAATGCTTCTACAAGATTTCCATCCATGTAATGCTAAGTGGTTGATTGTTCCAAGGCGGTAACCTGGTTTTCAACACTTTGGGTTTCCTATGTTCTACAAGATTTCCATCCATGTAATGCTAAGTGGTTGCTTGTTCCATGGCGGTAACCTGGTTTTCAACACTTGGGTTTCCAATGCTTCTACAAGGTTTCCATCCATGTACTGTTAAGTGGTTGCTTGTTCCAAGGCGGTAACCTGGTTCTCAACACTTTAGGTTTCCAATGCTTCTACAAGATTTCCATCCATGTAATGTTAAGTGGTTGATTGTTTTGAAAGCGTTCTGTGAATGCTGCATTTTCTATACAAATTGTGCTTCTAGAAGTAGATATAAAACTCGAACATTGAAGGACGACAATCAACCACAAACACACAAAGAAACAAAGAACAAATATAAATAAAGATGAATATATGTCAAAATAAGACATCACAAACACAAAAGGGTTGACAATAGGGCTACCACCTTGGAACGGTCAGTGGCAAAAAAAGGCCGCTGTGGGTTTAAACCAGGTTCTAGGGTGCACAAAACCTCACTTTTACCCTATTGTGAACACAATAATATGTAAACAAATAACATAATGTAGATTCCTGGCCTTCAGCATAACAAAGCAGGTTCGATCGGTTCGGCAAAGTGTATTTAACCTGCAGCCATGGACAGTGCTGTTGAGTTTGCTTATATTGCAATATGATATGTTTTATGAACCTAAACCAAAATATATCATATCAAAATAAAATAAAACAAATTAAACTGGAAATTTTGAAATCGCCGAACATAATAAACATAACAGTATTGTCGGTTTGAAACATGCATTTTAACAACATGCTTTAAATTATATAAAAAAAGAGTATGATACAGGACCTTTGGAAACGGCCGAGCACGACACATACGAAATATTGCAGTCTCGGTTTGATTGAGACTGTTCATGAGTGGTAGTGAAATATGCTAGTACACAATTTTAACCATCCCGAAGTTTGCATGCATAAGCCTATACAATACATTTTCTGTATGATTTACACGTTTTATGTATTGAACAGAATACAACGCGTTTCGAGGACGCTGCATTTTTGTCTTCATGACGTCAGATAACGTTACATACGATAAACACCAAGACAGTCCCGCTTTTGCTTTATTCGTCACTGCAGAATAAAGCAAAATGTATTAGGTATTTATTATAAATTTATTATATGGCAGAACAGTGTATATGATAAATATAGTAACACAACATATAAATCAAAGCATAACATCAATCAGAAATGCATTTGTATAAGCAAATAACTAAAACACACGTAGAGCTGATAAATAACTGGGCGCAATAAATATATTATACTTAATTACGTATGTATTAATGAAAGTCAAATGACACATGCCTATGGATTGTACCTTGTTTTATTAGTCTAAATACATTATAACTTCATGATGTTGTTAAGTTCAATAACAAATGCTCCCTACTCAGGGACAGATGCGTTTGCCTTTGTACTTGGACACTAATATACGGAATTTCCATAGACAATGCAAAAACAGTTTGTAAAATAATATACAACTTTATTCTACTCTAAATTGTATCATTTAATGCTCGAATTATCGAATACGGTGTGCATCTTGCGGTTTGATTCGTGTTGACTATTTGATTGAGAGCATTAATGTTAACAGCAAAATTCCTAAATACATAAGGAAACACAAACAGTTTTCAGAGACTATGACTTTAAATATGTTCATTACAATGATGAATATTATGTCGAAGTAATTCCTTGTATCTCTAAATATATCAGAAATAATGGAAATTCAGCACTCGTCGATCTATTAGTCTTCGGGGATGGAGAGATTGTCATACATGTTCTTTAACTGATTGAGATAACTAGATTTAAATGTGTTATTAACATCCGGAACACTCAATAAGTAACACGGTTATTCTATGTAGGCGTACAATAAGATACAATCGAAAAACGGCAAATGGACTATAAGAGGTAGTGTCCCGGGAATAGCAATGTGGCTTTTTGATATTTGACTTTAAAAACGAGGTTCACGGTCTGTTTTAGTGTTTGGAACAGTGTGGGATAGCAAGAAATATAAAAAGATCGGACAGGGAAAGTAGCATTCAAGGAGGACAGTCAACCACAAAACACAGAAACAAACACGCAAACAGACAAACAAGAAGGCAAAAGCAATAAAAAATGCAAACGACATCACAAACACAAAAGGGTTGACAATAGGGCTACCGCCTTGGAACGGTCAGTGGCAAAGTATGTCACTGGGGGTTTAAACCGGTTCTAGGGTGCACCAAACCTCACACTCTTCACTGCCGATGACATTTTCGTGACACATGGTCGGAGAGTTTTCGTTTGTCCGAAATGAAATTCGTGTTTAGCTGTCCGCCAATGTTAAAAAAAGAAGCTACGAATGTAACAAGATGGACGTCTAATATTTCAGATCAGACCAAATATGCCGCTGATACTTAACTTGACACATGGATCTTGACATATTTCATTAAATAAAAATGTTAATTTAAGTAAAATACTATATTTATATATTTATTCAAGGATTTTCGTCAAACTAAAATTACAATGGGAAGTCATATAGACAATATATTTTTTTCTATTTACTTCAACATGTTACACAAGTTCATGTCTATAAACGGGACAAATCTACACAAATGTGTCTGCAACATCACTAAATACATAAAACAAAGGTCCGCTACAGTTAAATGCTTTAATTTATCAAAAATGATGATCAGAAAAGAAGCAATTACCATGAGTTTGTGGTGATTTGTTGCCTTGATCTACTGCAAGCATCTTAGTTATCAAGATGCTTGACTGGTTCCATGCAAACTGTGTGTACTGTATTTACACGACAGATTAGATAAATTCCCAGTCCATATTTAATTAAGTTTTTATGTTTGTTTACTTAGCTAAGTTCTTAAGTAGAAACTTTTTTTAAGTAGAAACTTAGTTTATGCTGGCGAAACACATTTACGCTAAGTTTTACTTAGTGACTTAGTTAAGTATTTTATTAAGTGTTTAAGTAAAACTTAAAGAATTGTTGGTGATATCGACGCCTGGCACATTAAGAAATTCAGTATCGACAACATTGCATTATATATTGCACTATACTTGCAGTCTTTGAGACGTTATGGTTTTATCGTACTCCCAGTAGTAATTCATCATCACTAATTAATTTTTTCTCTATAAATAAAATGTTTGCGTATTTTTTGGTATTGACTGAACCAGTTAAGACGAGATTTTGAGTTAAACAATATTTTACTTTAAATAAAACATCCAAACACTAATTCTAGTACAATTGCGATAATAACAAATTACATTATGTGACAAATACAAATATACTTCGTCATGTTTTTGCAATTCTGTGCCTTAATATCATCCGTCCATTTCTTGCAAAAACTGAGTGCGCTTGTTTTGATTCATGAAACATTATCATTTGCTCAAATCATATTACTAAAATGCATTGATATATGCCACACATTGTTTCAACAGTCAATCGAAACTAAATTAAACCGGTTAAAAATGCATTTTTGACGGCTTTGCCATTGTTCATCTAATCGTATTATAACAAACGTGATTTGCCATAACATCTTTGACTTGTTTACGCTGTATTCAACAATAATGCAAACATTTATTATTTATTATACTATAAGTTGTATATTAAAAGTTAATCGTCAGGCGCATATAAGCAATCTACTCTTAGCAGTTAAATTGCGATTTAAAGTGGTTTTCACAAAACGTAATTCATGTGAAGCTTATAAGATCATGGCGGGGATTTCTTTATTTACACTGTCCTGTTTTAATGGGATGACAGTAGGGTAAGTGTGAGGTTTGGTGCATCCTAGAACTGGTCTATCACCGGACTACCACAACCTGACTTCTATGGTGATGTGATTTATAAACATCGTACGATTCTTGGTCATGATCACTTTCATACTATCTTTGTTAAACTTGTTAAAAAGTTTATGAAAAGAGGTTATGACCCTATCATTTTGCAACGTACTGCATGCTTGGTGTTGGACCCTTTTACAGTTCGCCACTATCCTTTCCTCTTTAATTGTACGATGACCGGACAGGCTGTGGACCCTATGATGACGCCTACCTCAAGCCCGATGGGACGGTGGCGTTTGATGTTTTTCTATGATATTTCTTGTCGTGCTCTTAATGGTTTATTCTCTTGTTGCTCTGGCTTCTGTCAAGTCATTGAATACCTTCATTGTTTACCTATATATTGCCTATTGATGCTGCCTTGTTGGTTAGAGATTAGATCATGGCGGGGATTTCTTTATTTACACTGTCCTGTTTTAATGGGATGACAGTAGGGTACGTGTGAGGTTTGGTGCACCCTAGAACCGGTTTAAAACCCCAGTGGCCTTTGTTGCCACTAACCGTTCCAAGGCGGTAGCCCTATTGTCAACTATTTTGTGTTTGTGATGTCGTTTGCTTTTATTAATACTTTTGCCTTCTTGTTTGTCTGTTTGCGTGTTTGTTTCTGTGTTTTATGGTTGACTGTCCTCCTTGAATGCTACTTTCCCTGTCCGATATTTTTATCTTTCTTTAAACACCCAGTGGCCTACTTTGCCACTGACCGTTCCAAGGCGTTAGCCCTATTGTCAACTTTTTTGTGTTTGTGATGTCGTTTGCTTTTATTATTACTTTTGCCTTCTTGTTTGTCTGTTTGCGTGTTTGTTTCTGTGTTTTATGGTTGACTGTCCTCCTTGAATGCTACTTTCCCTGTCCGATATTTTTATATTTCTTAACAATATGTCCGCTGAAAACGTTTAGGCGTGACATATTTGTAAAACACCACAGAAATAAACGGAATATAATTTAGTTGATTTATATGACTGTGATGGTTACCTTATTGAGTTAAGTATTTAAGTTATTGTATCGTGAGCGATTTTACCATTTACACCTGATAAATGTTATCAGCTATGCAATCATCGGAATGGGATTAAATGAGCATATTCTAGAAAATTACATTATGAGCACATCAAAGTCGAGAATTCTGAAACAAAATATTTCTGCAATGATTTATTGCATTCCAAAGAAAATGGATTTCACACTTAACGAAATCAATCTGAAATATGCAAACAATAAAAACAAAATCTGACGAGAAACATGTTTTCAATTATAGATATTAATAGCTTAGATATAAGTAAAATTCTTGTAGAATATAATGGTAAAGGTACTATTGACTAGGAACATCACAACCTTCTTGTAGATTTGATCTATAAACTTCGGAATTAAAGTGATCTGGTAAGTTACTGACCTTTTAACAAACTTCATCTGGAAATTCGTAAGAAAAGGATACGACTCCTTAATATAACAACGTACTTGAATATTAGTGATTGTCTTCCCTACAGGCGATCAATACCTTTCAATTTGCATGTGCGATAACTTGACAACCTAGCGAGTCTCTATGATTGCACCTTCTGAAATCCTGAAAAGGAAAGTATGTGCATGGCATTTCGTCCCTCAACATCTGTGGTCGTCCTATTTTTTTTCCTTGACTGCAAATGATGTGCTTTACATCGGCGCTTTTATTTAATAATCTAATAATTTAAATTAATCAGTTACTTGCAGTAGGGTCCACCTTTTACTAACAACAGAACAGCTTGTCAATTTACAGACATATGCGCAAACATTTTAAGTAGAAACATAATTTCTTGTGAAAGGCAATACAAATGTATTGATGTATTAATATATATATAAATATGTTAATTCTAGGCTAAATCATTCACTATAACTTAAACAGGGTTTACGTGCTAACGGTTTCAATGATTATTGCCGGTTCTGTAGTCTTTAGAGGAAACAGGAAATACAATTAAAAACTAAAAATAGGTAACAGCTATCTGAAAAATAGTAAAATGTGAACTTGTACATCTGGTAATCATAATGGCATCCTGATAATAGAAATTTTATTTGCCATTACATGTGATATTTATAGCATCACGGTTGCATATGGTTGATGATTATATTGTAAGAACAACTTTCACAAACACTGGATCTGCAAACGATATACAATCAGTCTGGAACATTATCACTTTACGGTTTTATGATAAAATATCCATTGTCAGCTTTAGTGCTAGATACAAAGTAATACTCTAGTTTTCTGTTGTTATGCCTTCTTCAGAAGTAGAAAGACATATAACATTAATAAGCAAACCAGCTGAACTATATCATTACCAACAATTAATTGGATACACCCGAGAACCCGGTTTAAACTACCCCAGCGACTGTATTTGAAATCGACCGTTCCATGGTAGTTACGCTATTGTCAACCTGTGTATATTTGTGAAGTCTCAACTTTACCACTAAATCCAATAAACAAGGATTAGTGTAAATGCAGTAATTACAGTCTGGTTTTCATGCTCTCAACAATCTAGGCAGTATTAATATTCGATTTTGTTTTCACATGTGTTCATCTTGTAGTTTGATCTAGTTCCAAGTCTGGCTGTGTGGTCTCCAATATCATACTAACTAATTCCTTCACAGAAGTCCGCTAGTTTGACAATATAAACACTGAAATATATCATGGATCTGGAGTGGTTAAACATGTATTAAGTCAGCATAGTGATATGAGATAATTCTGAGATGTATTTATCAAACATATCTGTTTCCGTAAGTATTGATACAAGAAAGAATATAGCATTTAAAATTGCATGATCTTAAGTTGACACTGTCACAGCATGTACTGTGGCTCCCACAGAAGCTTGGTGTTATTAGTTTGTATATAATAATATGCGTTTTAATACACGTTAGGTATGCGTATATAAGTATAAATAATAAGCATATGTGATACCTGACGTAGGAATCGACTTATTTGCAAAGAGTATGAAGGGGAAAATTTGGAAATCGGCGAACACGTTAAATATAAATAAAGTATTGCAGTCTCTGTTTGATTGAGACTGTTCATGAACCCTTAAATGCTTGCTCCCGATCATGCCGTCTAGCCCCGGGCTGAGCAGAAGTCAATGTTTAAAATGTCAATAGTACAGACAACTGAGCCATCCCGAAGATGGTTTGCATATGACGGTGAACATGGAACCTTCAATGAGGTATTTTCATACCATTTTTTTTCATTGGCGTATGATCCCAGTTTCTAACAAAATGCTTTGCCAGAACGAGAGCAGAGGTTATGAAGCCTGCGTATAACAATGATGTTCTCAATATTAAAATGGACCGGATCTTTCAGTATTGTTACACACTAATCTGTTTTATATTTACATTTTGTTTCCATATAATTACAGTTCGAAATTCCAACGAAATGCTTCGGAAACACAACGATAGAATGTCCGAGGTGCACGAGACAGTGACATCAAATGGCAACATTACTGGGGTGTTATGACGGCAGCTGACAACGTTATCGGCGTTTTTTGATGAAGACAGATGAAGAGAAAGGCAAACGGCAATACATTTGTTAAACGAGAATATAATTGCAAAAGCACATTCTCTCGATAAATTATGCATTAACTGGATGTATATTGTAAAATACATACGTTAAACAAGTTATAATTTATCTGAATAGTGCAATACATGGAACTGTATTTGCTTATTTTGAATCTATGCAAATTACATATTTTACAAAACGGAAAACAAAACCGGTACGTTTTATAGCTACACAAGATAAATCGTATTTCTCTGAAATTATAACATGTATACATTTTTACAGTGAAGGCAACTCATGCTTTTGATACTGGATGAATTATATAAATAATTGTTATAAGCGTGGTAAACACAAGAAGCCAGATGTTCTATGCTACTATCTGTCTCAATAACAGTGAATCGTTTAACGACGAAGACATTATGTGATAGTAAACTTAAAGCTCAACTCAACTATGGATATAAACAAATATGGTGCATACATCATCTTTTAACGTGGTAGCAAACAATATACTTAACAAAAAAGGAACCACGAGAGCATAAACTATGCCGGAGTTATCGTTTTTGAAACAGCATGATAAAGTGTTTAACCTTGTTCCAAAACCAACGATTTATATTTACCATTTATGGTTTTATATAGTATAACAATAAGCAAGTGTCATAATCTATTACATCTCATATGCATTCCATTATATTTAATTGATTTAACTGAACTAATTGACGGAGAGTTGATCTAGAAACATTAGTATTTACTTACAAATATGCACCTGAAATAAACTTGTCTTATAAAGTCATATGATGGCTTTCAAATAAATACACATATTCTTACGTATAAAACTTACTTATAAAATTAAGTGTCATAGTTAACTAAGTACTGTTTGATCATGGATTTAACATTCATTCAAAATGCAAATGACGCAAAATTCACTACATACTTATATATTGAACAAATCAAATAGAATCAAATGCCATTCTAAAATAAAACATCACCTATGACTGTCATACTTCAATCTGACAGTGAATAGGCGGGCATGGCTGACGCTTAGTTTTATATAAGAGGCTTTACTACCGTTTTAAATTTTCGCAATTGCATTTCTGAGTGTCATGCCATTCACTAACGGAACTGAAATGACGTTGTAAACGATACTTTGTTGATGACCATCGAAAATGTTAATTTCTGTAGATAATTCTGTAAATTATACAGTCTCTGTTTTAAACTATGCATCATTCGTGTGTTTTTGTAAACTGTAAAGCTGCTCCGTGAAACATTACATGGTATATGACACAACGAATTGAAGGCAAACGATACGCACATTCAAATGTCCATTCACTGTGGAACAAACATATCACTATATAAAAAGTAAAGACCTAATATTTATCTATTGAAATGTAAAGAGTATCCAACGCTTATCTAAGGAAATATGAGGAGTATGTAAGAACAGTTAAATAATGTCTTGATCAATCCTCTTAACAATTATTTCGGACTGGGGCCGTATCAGCTGGTAATGGAATTCTAGTGCTCTTGTTTTAACTTGAAGACTCTATAATCAATGTAATAGGTATGCCATATTCGGGATGGAACTAAATTATTCTCGAACATTACCAGTTTTATTTGCAAATTGCCATTGTAAGTGTTTTCATAGTAGCGCTATATATAAGCGCCGATATTTACCAGCTTGAGTACATTATGAAATATAATTCTTGACGTTTGTAGCTATATCATTTTAAAATGGATACACATATTTCAATTATTATAAGCAACCATTTGCAAAACAGAAGAAATCCATTAGAATATATAATGCATGTCCTTACACTTACTCTTCTATCTCGTACGGTGTAGAACATTGCAGTATGTATACATCTAGTACTTTTTACTGGTTACTAGTTTAACCCCTTTAACCACGTCCCACATGATCAGCCGTCTAATAAGGACGCGGGTGTATCTGAATATTCAATATAAATCTATAGTAGTAGTATGACTTTTATATTATATACCATGTACTCTCTATGTGTCGGCTCGAACAATATAATATAATAATGATGCGTAAAAATACGCCAATGCTCTGTTAAGCAAAAAATATGAACGTTTTTTATTTTGGTTGGGGTTGTTGTTTGTTTAGTGCGTTTTTCATAACATTAAAATGAACATGAGAATTGCATTAAACTGCCATTGACAATTGTTGAAGTTACTATGTATATTTCATAGGCCCTATGATATGTTGTATTAATAAATAATATACTAAGGCATATCATATACTTAATTACTAGGTTTGATTTTAACGAAATCCTTCACCAGATGTTAAGCGTTTACGTGTTCGTAAAAACAAGCAAACAACAACAAAACAAATTACGTCTACCACCGAGCGAAGTATTTCCTTAGGGTCGAACACATTTCTTAAATAATCAACTTGAATTTTATGCATTTTACTACATTTCTATGGGCGAAGGAGCATAATCGTAAATATTGATAACTAGGTCCGAACACGAAACTAATTAACTTTGACGATGAATTATGATGTCAATAAAGTGTTAGTAACGACGTTATTTGCAAATAACGTTCGCCAATGTTGCAAAAACGTAGAATAATGTATATCTGACACGATCGCTGTGCAAAATATTTCTCCTTCTCTTTATCCTTCTGTACTACCGTAATGACAGCCTGTACATTGTCATATCTAAGTGTTTGTTTAGATTTTTTAAAAAGGTTTTCATTATTTTACCATCATACACATGGGAGCCATTTTAACAATTCAGTATTTTATTGAATTAGTATAATTAATACAAAACTACTGCGCGTAAGGCGGTCTGGTTCCTTTACTCAAAATTACCTAAATATAGAGCTGTAGAAAAGAGTTAAATGAGAAACATAGTTCTCTAGAAGTAACAGAAATGAAGTGCAATGGCACCGTAGGTCGCACGTTATCACAACTAAGGGTAAATTAAATATAAAAAGCAAAGGACAATACACAACAAAAAAGTGCTGAAGACAGTTACCGTATTTGAACGTTAGGTAGGTAATATGGCTTACTGGTTAGACAAAATTGACAAGACAGTGCAAAAACAATACATTTCAATAAAAGAAAATCTTCATTAGGTTTTAGATGCGCCGATAGAACTTTGAGAAAGATCTACGTAGTTTGTAATAACGAAAACCTTGGTAAGTAACTTGATATCGATCAATAACATTCGAGTTACCATCTTTACAAGTTCTATCAAAACGAATGAGTTGGGAGATATACAAGTAGGTATAAAAGCAGAACAGGAAATGCTGCTTTCACAGAGCACAGTCAACCAAAACACGCATTGAAACAAACAATTACAAGGTACACCAAACCAAAAAATCCCCGCCAGGCGAGATTCTATAACAAACAAAGCAGCATTAACAGGTAATATAAGTCTAACACATGATGATCACGTAGATATGAATTTAATAAAAAAACAACAGAAAGACACTATGCAAGTACTCAATGACTTGTCAGTAGCCACAGCAACAAGAGAACAAACCATTACACCCAGTATAAATGTTAATACTTAACAATGTCAAAGTTATCATCTCTATTATCATCGATTTTAGTTTGTATGTAATCATTTTAAATCCAGAGATGAAGATCGGGGAATCCTGTAATGGTATCAGAACTGTTGTCTTTATTCAATTGAGCTCTGCTGGATACAAAATCATCCAAAAGGACGTATGAAAGGAGAAATTTGGATATCGTCGAACACGATAAATACAAAATATATTGCAGTCTCGGTTTGAGATACAAATTAGTGACCATGAACGGAAAAAAACACAAGAATTGAGCAAAGAACGGAAGTCCACAGTAAGTATTCTTAGAAATACCAACAATTTGCTTTCAATCAGTAGTTTCGTATCTGACGAACATATATATTATCGAAAAGAAAAAAAGTCCACATCGTGTAATTGTCAAGACTGTCGTAAGTTAAAAACGCATTTTATCGCAATCTTTAATTGCAGAAAGACAAGAAGTTAAACGTTTGGAGATTTATGCAGTAGTGCAGGCACTAGAATTAAAAATAAAACGGGATTTCTTAGGTTGTTTGTGTAATTTAGTAATCCAGTACATAGTTGGAGGTTTCGTTTGATTTTCGACCACCCCAGTCTTGGAAGCATGGCACTGAGTTATATGCGTGGAGTCCAAAGAAAAATAACTAGAATAAACTGGTGTATAGGAATAAGTGTTCCCGAGTTCTAGAAAAATAACTTTGACGTATTAAAGGCGTCAAACAATGATAAAAGCATTAGCTGCTTTATCAGCAGGAATTGATACAAATTTCTTAAATTAACGGATTCCCGATTCCAATTATGAACCAAAAATCTGGGTCTCGGAGGTGGTGAAGAGGAGTTATCTATGATTTTGCGAATTGAATTTTCCGAAGTATGAAGGGATTTCGGGTCCGCACGTTCTCAATGGAAACCTTATATACTAAAATCCTCAATGGATTCGATGATTTAAGTACGACACACATCAAACTCAATCACTGAAGACAATCCACACTTCGAATCGAAAATCGTAAAATGAAGCAGACCAAGCAATAAAATAAAACTTTGCAAAATAAATAGATCAAGCTCTCGTGTTATAAGTAAGATTTATAGCATTATTTTCTCGTATATACGATTTATACTGCTTCTCGATGGCCGGTATATTTCAGCCGTGTTATAACTGACAGATATGGCAGTTATACCATAGTGTACCCAATGACACTTCCCACACATGCGTAGTTGGATAAATGGCTAAGGTATAAAACATTTATAGCATATTTTTCTCGTATTAAGATTTATACTGCACTCTCGGGCCTACGGCTCCTTTGGAATCATCACGCTCAATATATGTGGTTTTCTAGCGTTTGTGTAGTGCAGTTTGGCGGCCGTTAAAAGTTGCCTGACTACAAATCACTAGTGTTATTACTTATTGGTCCTTTGGCATCATCAACCGTTGTTGCAATCTAAATTACCTTTTATGAACAGACTCAATAAAACCGATTCTGCTACCTTTATTTCTTGTTTGTGTTTGTTGCTTACAAGGGATCCACTTTTCAGTATTTTTGAGGTAGAATACAGTTTAAGCCGGTGCTAGAGGACTTGGGAGGTGTTGCACCTTATATTTAAGGAATAGACCATCATTTACGGTGAATTATCGTGAACTATATCACGGTTTGTAGTTCAATTGTGAACACTAATTTCACGAGCCTGAAGTGCGAGTGAATTTACACATTTGGAGATGGTAGTACAAGTGTCATGCCGAATTTGGCAATGGTAGTACCAATGTCATGCCACATGTGGCAATGGTAGTATCCGTGTCATGCCACATTTGGCGATGGTAGTACCAGTGTCATGAAACAGTTGGCAATGGTAGTACCAGTGTCATGCCACATTTGGCAATGGTAGTACCCGTGGTTATGCCACATTTGGAGATGGTAGTACTAGAATCATGCCACATCTGGCAATGGTAGAATCAGTGTCATGCCACATATGGCGATGGTAGTACCATTGTCAGGCCACATTTAGCAATGGTAGTACCAATGTCATGCCACATTTGACGATGGTAGTACCATTGTCATGCCACATATGGCGATGGTAGTACCAGTGTCATGCCACATTTGGCGATTGTAGTACCAGTGTCATGCCACATTTGGCGATGGTAATACCAGTGTCATTCCACATTTGGCGATGGTAGTACCAGTGTCATGCCACATTTGGCGATGGAAGTATCAGTGTTATGCCACATTTGCCGATGGTAGTACCAGTGTCATGCCACATTTGGCGATGGAAGTACCAGTGTTATGCCACATTTGGCGATGGTAGTACCAGAGTCATGCCACATTTGTGATTTAATCGTGTCTAGAATACAAGCAGATACACAATTTGCACGGGAAATGCAGCAGGCACACGCATTCAAAACAGACAACAATTAAATGGATAAATAATCAGCTAGAAGTGAATCTGATGAACAAATTGTGTTTGATGTTCAATTTCTACCTAAGGATAAATATCGTATTTTGCAATATTTTAAACGTTTAAAACCAATACTATATTGTAATCTACCATCACCCATTTCTGACATCGTTTGAATCTGAAATATGCTGCAGTATTTTTGCCATTGTACTCAGTTTCTCATTCTTGTTCCGTTAATTAAGAATCTAGCAGTGATTTACAGTTTTGAGAACATTTAATCCACGTACGGATTATTAACAATGGCGTTTATTTTCTCTGATTACAACAGAGACAGCATTTAAATACATCACACAGTTATTGATAAATAGTATATGCACATTGTTATGAGATACACTTCAGCTAGGTGGACGATCATAGATCCAATGTAAGGAAAGCAGTCGGTTATAAGATTGTATGGCAATTTATTGATATCAGGCTTTTATATTTTCAACTTGGTACATGTTTAGAAGTCACATCCACCTCATCGAGGTCATTATCAGAGATCCAATGGATGAATATCGAACAGTTATATGTTCAACTTGGTATATGCTTAGAAGTCACATGCACCTCATCTAGGTCAATATCGGAGACCCAGTGAATGAATATCGAACAGTTATATTTTCAGCTTGGAAAATGCTTAGAAGTCACATGCACCTCATCCAGGTAATCATCGGAGATCCAGTGGATGCATATCGGACCGCTAAATATTCAACTTGGAACACGATCAGTGATCACATATACCTTAAATTGGTACACGCTAAGAGATCCTATGATAACAGAGGGTTACACAATGCTTTATATTTGCGATTTTTGTTTCTATACCAATGCATTTTTTGTGTTGATGAAACTGATATTTTAAAGTTTAGCACTGATACCGACAATGTGTTCAGAAGAGAGTGCGTTTTTTTCTATAAATCTGATCGTTTATCATATATACCTTACAATACATTGGAGTAACAATGCTTTCTTATATTTACTTGAACTGTTCAATAAAGACCTTTAAATTCATTATTAATAATTGTAGAAACTCACTTACTTTTTAAAAGGAGTAATAAATAAAATAATGCTTCTGCTAAAGGCGTTATAGCGAATTTCTCAAACTATGTTCCAGTTTCGTCAAAGGACGATGTGTTGTTTTGTCTTTACCGTTGGAAGGTAGTATGTACCGCTGGGCGTTATTGCAACTGATATAACCTTATACGAACAAACTCAATAAAACTGAGTCTGATATGTTTTTTTCTGGTTTGTATTCGTTGCTTGTAAGTATTTATTTGATTTAACTGCAATGTGGCGGTTATAAAATGTAGGACCGAGCCACAGTGTATTAGTCATCATTACACCAACTCGGCAATATCCCGACACTCAACGTGAATATGTCGAACAACATCGTAATAGTAAGGGTCCATATCGACCAATATCGTTCTATTTATGGCCGATATTGGGCTGCATTTGGCGCTAAGGATCCAGTTTTAGGCTTAATATCGACCACTTTGTCAGATTAGACTCAATATATACCCACTTATTTAGGTTTAGACACAATACACGTAATACGATTTACTTGGTCATGATCACTTTCATACTATCGGTGGCGTTTGATGTTTGTCTATGATCTTTCTTGTGGTGCCCTCAATGGTTTATTCTCTTGTTGCTCTGGCTTCTGCCAAGTCATTGAGTATCTTCATTGTGGCTTTCTAGGCTATTGCTTTTTTTTGTATTATATTTACATGAGCATATTTGTGTTTTACTTATATTGCCTATTGATGCTGCCTTGTTGGTTAGAGATTAGATCATGGCAGGGATTTCTTTATTTACACTGTCCTGTTTTAATGGGATGACAATAGGGTAAGTGTGAGGTTTGGTGCACCCTAGAACCGGTTTAAACCCCCAGTGGCCTACTTTGCCACTGACCGTTCCAAGGCGGTAGCCCTATTGTCAACCATTTTGTGTTTGTGATGTCGTTTGCTTTTATTATTACTTTTGCCTTCTTGTTTGTCTGTTTGTATGTTTGTTTCTGTGTTTTGTGGTTGGCTGTCCTCCTTGAATGCTACTTTCCCTGTCCGATCTTTTTATATTTCTTTGTTTCTGGGTTTTGTGGTTGACTGTTTTCCTTGAATGCTACTGTCCCTGTCCGATCTTTTTATATTTCTTTAAGTTCTATATTCACTCACATAGTAAGATGTTCCTATTCCCAATAAGATTATTGCTTTACATTTAAAGAATGCTTTCTCGAACGTTCGTGACAGGAAGACAATTAACCACAAATGGCAGTGTATCGATTCATCTAGAAGCAAATACAATATGTCAAATACAAATCTAATCACCCACCTAATCAAATCATCAAATTATAGTAATAACCATTAAGTAAATTTAAAAGCATGTAGCATTGAAGTATATACAGTTTGGTGAAATAAAACGAAGACGTTGATATATTCTGAACCAAACAGCTAACGCACCAGTAGATCATACCTTTAATATCTCAATAATAACAATCAATAAATCAAAACAAATTCCATTATGAACGAGACAAATATCTTGCCAATAAGGACTGTAAATTTAAAAAAGCATTCAAAACAACTGCCTCCAACGGTACCAGTCAGCATTTAATAAGTTCATACATTAAAGGTATTGTCTACTGGTTCTGTATAGTTAATTTACGTCACAATTGATGAGCGGGTATCCATATCGCCCAAAGGAAGATAGAGCGGAACGTTCAAGTCCTTTAAGTACAAAAGGTCACCAGCCCATCAAATAATCAAATTGGCATTCTTAAAACGTGCACACACGGTACACCCGATGTGCCCCCACCCCTCTGTCCAATTCCGTAAGAGGAAATCAGAGGAAAATAATAAACAGCATGAACCTATCGTCAAATATTCAATACACAACTACATAACTTAAAATTATATATAGTCATGAAATGAACAATTTGGCTAGTTAAATTAGGAGTAAATTAGCCGTCTTTTATGAAACCTCGTGTGCTTATCTTGACGTTGATTTCTTTCTTATTAATAATACATTCTTCATAAGTATACTTGAAAATGGAAAGATTGTTTCTTTATATCCAATTGTCTGTTCATTTATCGATTATCATTAGCCTGTTAAAATACCGTATATCGTTTGTAAAAGCAGATATAAAAGTTGAACAGGATATTCAAGTATCACATTCAACCAAACAATAATTACAAAGAGGACTAAAAAATGCAAGGTATATGACATTTATATCAGAATAATATAAGAGCGGCATGTCACATTTTTTCTCTAGAATACTGTTATGAACCATTCTTCAAATATTCGACTCAGTCTTATAGTGGTTAAATGTTATGCTTTAACATTAACTGTTTGTATATACATATTAAATGAAGTGCTTACGCTATAAATTACAAATCACTTTGAATTCCAACACAAGGGATGCACGTATTGCTAAGTGCCAGAGATTTATAAACGATAAAGTAATGGCAATAATTGTTTGTATTTTCTATGGTACTACATGTAACTTTCTGGCAATTCCACTGAACGTATTAAATTTCAGGTACAATAAAAAACTGAACGTATTAAATTTCAGGTACAATAAAAGACTTAACGTATTAAATTTCAGGTACAATACATTGTGTTGTGTTTGGTAATTTAAAATTTCTACGCAATAAATGTATTGAATTGATGTTTAACGACTCATCAACAAATAGATTACTTCGAACTATCCCAGAGAGACTGGAAATATACATAGGAATCAAGGAATCGTAACATGTTCTTACCTTCAGAGATATTGATTTGGTTCATTAACGTGCTCGGAGGCTAGGCTGAGGTACACGGGACCGGCCAGATGAGACAGGCGAGGCTAAGACTCACAAAGATACATACTTCAAACAATTTGACCATTGCATATTTACAGTTGTCAGTTTGATGATATGGATAATATATTAATAACTTTCTATTATGCTTTATTGGCAAAAATAGATAGTTGTCCCTTGATAAAAGAGTTCCCGAAACTTATCCATAAATATGGCTGTTTATGTTTTGATTGTAGTTGATGTTGTTTAGAGACGTTTGTTTAGAGAAGTTTAGTGTTGTTCAAAGCAGATTAGCATTTATGTTTATTTTGTGATTCGACCTGTCCGATTTCCAATATGAACATAATAGTCTTGAATAAGTACATCTCATGTAGGTTAATACGATTGTTGTTTATCGTTCCCCCCGCCCACCCACCCCCACTGACCCCCCCCCCCCCCCACGCCCCCCGTTTTCAGAACCCGTGAGTATAAGCGTTAATTTGTTCTCACTGTATTGCACTGGACATTTTAGTAAGCAGACATCGGTTTAAAGTTTCGTCCGAAGGAATGGTAACGTGGACCTGGCTGAGATTGAACGCGCGATCCATGGGTTACTAAGCCGCTATTATAGCCATTACATACGGCGTTACCTTATTATCTGAACCCAAATGACTCGACAAGAGGGGAACTAGCTAATTTGATTTGCGAATTTTAAAGGCCATGGTAGGTCCTCATTTTCAATTTCAGGAGCATGTCATGACTAATCTGAATCTCACCACTGCAGGTCCAAGCTGATGTTGAGCGAAAACATGAACAGCAGTTTAGTTCCACACTAACATGCCAGCGCTTTTAGAACATTTTATTAGGATTTTGAAACCAGGTGTCAATCATATGTACAATCATAAGGCATATAACATAACATTTGCCTTATTTTCATTTATTTTTGTGAGGACTGTTTCCAGACAATGCACGCCTTGCAGGGTCGCATGGCCCATGACAGAAAGTCGTTTCCTCTGGCCTGAGCCGGAAAACCTTGACTTAGATGTTAGCATCGTGTTCACGCTTGTCAATCCTTCAGCGAACTACAATATAAACGCTTTTTTTCAGACAGACCAGTGTTAGAAAACGTATCAACGCACGACAATAGTTTGATTTACGACAACACATGCTCAATATTTGAAATTTCAGTTATATGATGAATGAGTTATATGTCCAAATATTCTTGTCTATCAATGCCCACAAAACACTAATCACGCATTCTGTTTGCAATTATTGCCCACTTTCATTGGCCTGAAACATCTAACACATAATACCTAATTGTTCTCTAACAATGTATCAGATTCAATAAAACTCCATACCAAACGGCATGACAGTTGTAAAATACAGATTTCTAAATTGACAGCACATAGTTCAGACATAGTGTAAATGTTAAGCAGGCTGTATTAGTTTCGAACTGTACTCGGTTTCTCATTTCTACTCTGCTATTTAAGAATATATCGATCATTAACGTTCAGGTAATAACAATTGTGAAGACATTTAATCCGCATATACATTCTGTAAACACATTTAATCAGCCTGGGCTAACGTGTTTCTAGATAAGCTTGTTTGACAAGAAAATGCTTTATCGTCACGGATATTGGAAAAATTGAACTGGGATTTAAGGCGCGCCAACACATGAAGGGTTATATGGCGCCTAACAGGAATGAACATGCCAGGTTCATCCTCCATTTACATCAAGATAAAATGGAGAATGGGCCTAGAACCTTCCTACCTGCAGAACTGCAGAGGTCCCGCAAATTCTATAATAAACACTCCATTTACGATGGAGTCACGTTTCACAGTTTGCATACGCGGCGTCATAATAAAGACCTTGAATGAGCATGATACAAAATGACAAACTGAATATGAATGGGGTGGGGCGGGTCCTACCCCTCTGCATGTGACAGTGTGTTTTGAGATTGTGGTGGTTGTATTCTACCTCGACAACCACACGGGGATATATTGGAAGAGTTAGCGCTTAAACACACACGTTTATATCTCAAAGATGTATATAGAATATACAGAAATATATCGGTTTAGCTGTCATATATATATATGACTTCTTACCTCATGAAGTTTAACTTCTTTCCTTCTAATGTATATCTTCGAGAAGTGTAACTTCGTAACTTCTAACTTCATTATTTGTAACTGCATGACTACTAACTTCACAAGTTTAACGTCCTTAGTTATCCTTAACCTTAGAAGTCATTAATTCGTGAAATTAAGAGTAATAAAGCTAGATGTCATTAAGTCTTCAATTTATAAATAATCGATAGAAGTCATAATGCTGTAAGTCAATATATCGTGAATTTCGACGTATAGGAGTAGAGTTCATAAAGTTGAAAGTCGTTAAGTTTTGAAGTTAGACGAAATGAAATTAGAAGGAATGAAGTCAGAAGTCATGAAGCCGGAAGACTCTCTGGAGCTGCCATAATTATAACATGTTTGACATTCGATGATCTTATTTAACTGATCTGACCAAACATGTACTCATCGATACCACTCAGAGTTACATTAGTTTAATCGAAAACATTATTGTTGACCGTAGAGACAAAGCGCGAGAGTTTGTTGAACATGTATATGGTACATTAAAGAAAATGTTGACAATGGTATTATAAAGGTACATATTTAAGAAACACAAACATGAATATCCAATGATATAATTTAGGTATATTAGAATATTGTCAAATGAAAATAAGCTCAGAGATTTACATTCTAACAGTGCAAGAGCAGAGATCCAATGATTAAAATCTTGCAGAAATATTGTTAATCCGAACTGGATGCTTACTCGAAGATTTAATTAAGGAATATTCAGCAACCTTTCTCTCTAAATGACTTTTCGCAGATTTGTTTTTATATTGCTATGAAAGAGATTTCATGTCTTTCACCATATATCCAGGTAGATGTTGTTGAGGCCTTAAATGACACCTCTTGGTATCTAGATGGCATATTAAACATTGACAACCCTTTCTTTTCTACTATGGTTAATAGTATATACCCTAAAGAACTTCAACTTAAAGCTAATATTTCTACTAACGCTTCTTTTCTTGATTTACATCTCAGCATTTAAAACGGTGAAATAATTAGCAAAATATGTGACAAGAGAGTTGATTGTAATTGTGATATTTTTAATTATCCCCATTTAGATGTGGATGTTCCCCGGGCAACTTCTTATGGGTTCTATGTTCTAAACTTATTCGTTTTTCTAGAGCTTGTACTCGAGTTGAGGAATTTACTATTCGTAATCTTTATATAACTAAAAAGGTACTCCATCAGGGCTACCGATACTATAAACTTCGTAAAACCTTTGCAAAAAATTATTATCGTAACCGTGATCTTCTTTCCGAATATAAAAGTAATTTAAGAACTCTTCTGCGACAAGGACTATCACAACCTGACTTCTATGGTGACGTGATTTACAAACAGTATGGTTCACGAATAATTCTTTACATTATTTTAGGAATGATTCATCAACCCGCTTAAATTTACACGACCTAATAATAGTGGTATATCCATTTGTTGTATTTACAGAAGCAGCGAAATCGATAAGATACGTGTGTAAAACAGTGTGTTAGATAGCAATCATCTGGACTATAAATAGAAGTGTAAATGCTACATCTCGATGTAAATGATTAAAGCCTACGGATTTTATTTATTTGGCTTTATAAATATTATGTCATTTTGCTTTCAACAGTGTTCTGATTTTGCCTTGCATGTATTTTATTCGAACACTTAAGTGACGAAAATAGTAACATTCTCCAAAATTTTAAAAATACTTTATTGTGTTCTTGTTTATAAATATGTGTACTTAAATATAAGATTATTGGTGTCAATATTTTAAACAGGCAGTCTATTAAAAAGCGAATACTTCTTGAGAGTAAGAGACAAAATAGACTTAAAGAAGGGGTAAGAAAAGATCTCTATGTCCGCCGCCTTGTGCATGCCATCTTCGGGATGGTTAAAATTATATACTATTATTTTATGAATATTGAGTTCTGCTCAACCCGCGGCTAGAGGGCGTGAGCATATTTCACTACCGTTCATGAACAGTCTTAATCAATCCGAGACTGCAATATTTCGTATGTGTCGCGTTCGGCTGTTTCTAAAGGTCCACTCTCAAACTCTTTTAAAGACAATTTTGTATTTGTGACTAGACTTTAAAAACAGAACGAACAGAACCTAATCTTATTTATAATACTTAAACTAAACCGGTTTTCGATTAATTAAGCGTAAATGTCCACCCGATGTCATAAAATGAGAAAATATGTCCTTTAGAACCACAACACCCACACGCATATGCAGTGTAACACACTATAAATCAACTGAGCAATAGTGCTTTACAAAACATAGAAAGTGGTGAAGACAGGGTACCGACCTTTGGACGATCAGTAGGTTAGAAGACCTACAGGATAGCTTAAATCTATATTATGTGAACACAACCTTATTACGTGTTCTGTTGAAAAGTGTTTAAAACATGGCAACATTTAAAATAAATACATGAAAGATGAAGAGTTAAGAAAAACCGAGTATACCAATTATTGATAAATGTAGAAATGAACTTAAGTTTTAACAGCGTAATCAACAAAATATTACCTTTGCTAAATCTTGTTTGATGCCAATGCCAGGCAAGCGGAGAAAATTAATGTTGGTATCGGTTCACATAGCTCACGTTTGGGTACATATGAAATACTTCGCAGATTTCAGTTAACTATCTAGACATTCGTCTATGTGTCTGCACAATGTAGGAATATATTTTGTTAATAATCTTAGTTTATTAAATGTGCGTTCAATAAAAGGTGTAAATAAAAACAGATAACGGTAAAAGCGCAATACACGGGATATAAAAGAACAGAATCACTAACGGTTTAATTAATAACAGTATGTGAAATGTTCAATGTCGGAAGTCAGCAACATTTATGTTTGAAACAAATCCGAATTTCATGCATCATATACTATAGTCTCTATAGTGGCATTAGAGAAAGAAACCAGAAATATAATTCGCCTTTTTTTAATTATAGGAATAGTGTTTATTAACTAATGTGATTATGTTTCCGAAGTATCCTGAGCTTATAATTGCGTATTACTTTTATATGGCTGGCATATTAATGTTATTACGTCGGCAGCACCTAATGCATTAATTGTATTATAAATACTTTGAAGACGCATAGTTATATTTTAGATGGGTGTCTCTATATTACGTGAAGATATATTTACTCATTATTCAAGTGGTTATTGTTGTTTTACCGTGCACGACTTCCATTACGAATGTAAGACAATCATGTGGACATTTTCATAGACAGTGTGGTGAATAATATATGAGTTCTTTGAAAATATCTTTCGAAGATCTGTATATTATACTCGAAATATAGATGTCATGGAGCACGATAACACAGTCATATTGAAAAGTAACGTGTTTGGATTTGTCAGGAGTGTTTGCTATTATGTTCATCCTGTGCTATTGACGACTCTTCCAGAAAGTGTTTATTAGCCTATGGCTAATGTTCTTATATAATAAATACACGGACATGCCTTTTGGAAAATAACTCTTAATGTTTCATATTCGAATTCCTAGACTATAAAAGGAATAACCTGAACTCGCCATGCGGAGCATGCTGGTTATAACGTACACAAACAGTTTTGATGACGTCAATAGTGAAGATGACTTCGAAACAATAGAAGTGCTGTCATCACAAATAGAAATATCGGACGAATTTTATCTGGCTCCTATCAATTACCTTAGTGATGATCAAATAGAAACGCTTGAACGAAAGGAAAGAAAGAGAAAACGAATAGCACTTGTCGTGGCATTGGCTTCGGGGATTTTATTGTTAGTCTGTGTTGCACTTGTGACGGTGTCACTGTACATGGCTAAAGACATAGATGCAATGGGTAGGTGTTCGTGTTGGTATTATTTTAATAAGATAAAAGTATACTCGTAGATACAATAGGTAGATGTTCTTGTTTGTTTTATATAATAATATAGTCGGGTGCAGTAAATGCTGCATTACTTTTTTAACGTTTTTATTATATTTTATAACCGACAGGGTTATGTTATGATGTTGCTTTCCCAAAAAAATGGCTAGAAATCAGACATTATATCATACAACACACCTGTACAAATACAAAGTATGAATAAACAGTGGCATATGAACTTGACACACTATCTAATTGATTCATCCTGTCAAATAAAATACAATGAAGCTTTGGTAGCGTTTTTCAATGTCTTCTGTCAATAAGACGGCTCGTTGGGCGAAGTAATTAAAACGCATCAAAACGGCGGCTACATTTCATTATCACGACGAGTCACATTCATAATAAAAAAGACGGGTAAATAAGCAACTTTGATTTATGGTAATGCAAACGCATTAATTTCTTGTAGTGTGACTTAAAACAATAAAGTTTTTCTTTTGAAACGCTTGTTTCAATTTCATAAAATACAGTTTCACATCACGCAGCGTTAAAGTACATGTGTTATATGATAGAATTTATACTGAAACATCTTATGGCGTGTTTAAATCGTTTAAAAGAAATATAAAAAGATCGGACAGGGAAAGTAGCATTGAAGGAGGACAGTCAACCACAAAACACAGAAACAAACACGCAAACAGACAAACAAGAAGGCAAAAGCAATAATAAATGCAAACGACATCACAAACACAAAAGGGTTGACAATAGGGCTACCGCCTTGGAACGGTCAGTGGCAAAGTAGGCCACTGGGGGGTTTAGACCGGTTCTAGGTGCACCAAACCTCACACTTACCCTACTGTCATCCCATTAAAACAGGACAGTGTAAATAAAGAAAGCCCCGCCATGATCTAATCTCTAACCAACAAGGCAGCATCAATAGGCAATATAAGTAAAACACAAATATGCTCGTGTAAATATAATACAAAAAAACAATAGCCTAGAAAGCCACAATGAAGGTCCTCAATGACTTGGCAGAAGCCCGAGCAGTAAGAGAATAAACCATTAAGGGCACGACACGAAAGATCATGTACAATCATCAAACGCCACCGTCCCAATGGGCTTTAGGTAGGCGTCATCATAGGGTCCACAGCCTGTCCGGTCATCGTACAATTAAAGAGGAATGCATAGTGGCGAACTGTAAAAGGGTCCACCACCAAGCATGCAGTACGTTGCAAAATGATAGGGTCATGACCTCTTTTGATAAACTTTTTAACAAGTTTTACAAAGATAGTATGAAAGTGATCATGACCAAGAATTTAACGAAGTTTATAAATCACATCACCATAGAAGTCAGGTTGTGATAGTCCTTGTCGCAGAAGATTCCTTAAATTACTTTTATATTTGGAAAGAAAATCAGGGTTACGATAATAAAATTTTGCAAAGGTTTTACGAAGTTGATGGCAACGGTAACCCTGATTGAATAACTTTTTTAGTTATACAAAGATTAAGTTTAATTATAATCAACTTGTTAAATCCACTATGTTTGCAACAAACGCAAAATCTTAGGATCTTTAGTGTGCTACATGTGTATAGTTTGGAGATTTATAACGCAATTGGTGTTATGAGTGTAAGCATGCAACATATGTTTATGTATAAGCAATTATTTTGATAATTAATCCTATTTTGATATTGATTGTTATATAGTGCACGGCCTCTGGATTACTGAGCCGAAGTGCAAACCATTATACTGTGGCGCACTTCATGATGCCCTACGTTCAGGTTGATCACTTCCTTAAATACTGATATTTGCATGCTATTTATTATTAAAACTATTTGATTCCTTGATCTTTAATGTGACAAACAATGATACACGGGACCGCCCGTTATACGTCCCTTTTTGACCGACACCTTTAGTTAAGGCGGTTTTAAAGGATAAGAATGTATTGGCGGTCAACCATTCTAGAACAAAAGACTAGCGTCTATAAACGATTTTATAAAAAGTATTTACCTTCAACAATCTTCGGGAATATTATCGAAAATAAATATGTAATCTTAATATAGTTTTATACCTGATATATCCGGTATAAAACCTGGTATGGATAAACTTAACCTAGATATGGATTAGATATAGATCAACTCTGACAGTAACATGAGGAGTCCCACTAAGAACTATATAAACAGAGTATACTATTAGATATTATTTATTAATAGAAGTGGCACGAAACATCTATCTAATATCCTACATAATATTATCATTTTAAAATAAACAATATCGCAGATATTGTTGCAAAGTTCTGTAGAAGCAGGCAGAAACACGCATAACCAAAAGAGAAATAATATTAATGGAACACACGACAGTCTCGAAATATGTATCAAGCATTTAAAATATATCTCCTCGTATTGATTTAGTATCCTTTTGACTTTAAGGCTGCTTGCATAAATAAAACGGTATTAATTTATTATTTGGGAGATGTCAAGTTGTCTTCATTATTCTACCAGTGTAAACATATTGTTGGTGTAATATAATCAAAAATCAGTAGTAAGTAAACATAATTTACTTGACCTACCTTTCCAATAATTATTATTTTTAATGATTTGCAAGTATACAGATTTATGAGCCGCCAATAGTTTGACAACAATCAATATTGCCAAGTGTCAGGTTATGAAAGCAGGCCTGGTTAGACGTAAACTACTTAATAATTGGTACAATTAAAATAACTAGATTTATCTTGTTGATGAACCCGTCTGGTTAGATGAAGGCTAAGTTATAAAGTAGCTGGCACCATTAAACCAGTTTGCATACACATGCCTATGTAGTGTTGAACAACGTAACATAAATACGCCCTCTTGCATATATTTGACTGGTATTTAATGACTTCTGCAACCCCACAATATGCCATGCATCGATGCAACATTTGTAAACCTTAGAAATAATGAACAAAAAAGTAAAAAGTAAAAAAAACACTAAAACTATCTGGTGCTTTCAATCATAAGTTTGTATCAGTTGAGTAAATATGTCTGAGGAATGTCGTGTGCATGATGGACGCCTTTTTAATTGTGCGAAAGCGCATTTTTCGTCGTGCGTCGTCGTCATCAGTCGTCTTAGTCCATCGTTGTCTATCGTCTTGTAGAACATTCTACTGCACGCGACAGCTCCAGTAAACTTTTGTGACTTCAGTCTATAATTAGCACTTATATACAACAACGAAATTAAAAAACTTCAATAAATGGTCCATGAAAACTTACTAAACTTGGAAGCAATGTGTGTATTATTAGATGATAATGAGGATGAATTTGCCACCGATTCCTATGTTAAAAGTAAAAAAAAGCCTCTGTTTATATGAATTGCAGTTTGTTTCCGCAACAGATTTATATGTTAAATGAGAAAAATCGAAAACTCAGTTACAGAGTTGTATATTCCTCTTGATATATTGAAACTTTAGTTTTTGTTACCTAGTAACTTCAGAAAATGATATGTGATTTTCCCTGAAATTTGTAAGAATGTACCATGAACTGGGTATATGTTATGGACACAAATACGGTATACGAACTAAATATATGAGAGTTGGCAGATACCAGTAAGTATACATTGCTTTTCAAATAAAAAATAGTTCGCTGTCTTCGACATCATTCTCTTAATTATGGACAAATTAATATGAAATGGGTTATGCCTTTAACTGAGATATATGTGTTTTAGTTAGGACACCTTTCACGTATAGTAAAATAAGAATTCAGTCGACAGTGGTGAAGTATTTTCTAAAATAAATGCTGCTTATAACAAGTGTTTTAGTCTACCTCTGTGAGAGCTCCACTAGCAAAAGTTCTAAAACCTGTTAAATTGTTTATCCGATTCTTTCAACTGCTGAGATAATAACCTTCACCTGTTATCTCATATGGCTTAACATGTGTTGTAAAAAAAAAAAAAGAAACAACACTTAACTGATGCTTGTGCACCTTTTACATGATGTAAATCTGTAAACAATCAAACAGATTGGTACAAGATTATATATTTGGTTTTTGGGTATAGTGTTTTGTTACGAACATTGGGCTATACATGACCGGAAAAGGCAACCCACTAGTCAGAAATTGAATAATTTCATTGCTAACATAATATAATATAATTTCTATTCTCTATGCATGTGTAAATGATTGTCTCCTGATAATCTGGATAACATACAGTTCAAATTGACGGTTTGGTATTTGTGAGACGCGTGTGCGAGTTCAGATACGTTCAAGGTCCCAGTATATTTATAAACTGTAGATAGTCTCTAAAAATCTTCAAGAGATTATTGTCCATTCTTACGAATGGCGAAGATATATAGTACCGGTTCTACCCAGAAAAAATGCGTTGGTCTGCCTCTACCACAAACAAATTGACATTCATATATGGCTTAACATGTGCTAAAAATGACGTAAAACACCATTCAAACAAACACTCTAAAGTCTTCTTGTTCAAGGATATTGTTTCATTTTAATAACACAGAGAATCATGTTTGTTACAAAAAATCCCATGGGGTAAAGTCCCCATTCCCGTCCTCTGATCAAATTGTTGAAATACAGTTCAACAGATTAAAAAACACGTATAAAATGTCATTTGTTTAATCACTATTTGACCTATTTGACATATCAGTAATACGCTGCACAGTTATTTATGACAAATAAGCATCTGCCAACTAACGCTTTCTGTTTCGATATATCTGCTTTGCTATTAAGCTAGTATGGATTAGTTAACGGTGTTTGCTTGTTAGTTATTTGACAATGATTCGTATAAAGTTAAAGAAAAGAAAACATTACTAGATAAACAGTTTAACTGTGCATAACCTCGGAAGCAATAGGTTGATATAGGAAAATGCATGGTAAGTGTGCATACAACCCGTTATGGTGTCCCATTGGCAATTTGCTTTTTGTCATTTTAATGATCATACAGCCTACAAAGATGAACATTATCTTACAAAAACATGCTTAGTATTTATATTTTCATAAATGTCCCTTACTTCCCATTTTAAGGATGTATTCAACTTAAATACGATTATTTGAGTAAAAACCATTTTAACTAGACAATTACTACCATAACCAAAAAAACCCATACAATTTGCACATTGTTGCCTGCGTCTTCCGTAATGAATTTAATTACATATATTTTATTTACCACTAATACATCAAACGTCTAGCTTTGGATTGTTTCCAGTATTTGTATTTGATTATCTAGAGACACTAAACTAAACAAGTATCGTATATATATAATTTGTTCTTCAAAGATACAAATTATAACAGTAAGCGTAATTAGTTTTTTTTATCTCATAAAACGAATGAATGAATGGTGTTTTACGGCACGTCGACACATAAATAGGTCATATTGTGCGCAAAAATTGATGAAAAATGCTCATAAAACGAATCCATGGTGATAAGAAATCCTAAAATTACTTTACTGTTTCTCTTTTCAGACATACCTGTCTAGTTGGTTGGACAAAGTATCCATCTTCATGTTTCCACATACTTGATACTTTCTGTTGAAAAGAAGTAGTGTTTTATTTGAATTAACTTCACTTTTCGATAGGCGGAGGCATGTACTACCGGCATTCGAAGACATAATTAAAAAATATATATTGAGTTTAGTACGTCACCAAAGTTATCACCTTCATGTGTATTTAAATAGGTTTCTATTTTGTTTTGATCAGACTTCAGATATGGCCGCCAGTTGTTATCTTTGTTTACATAAACGTATATACGGAACGACTAAGACATCCCTCCCTCCCAATGACACACATTTGAAAGCACATGTTAATTTCCTGCAAATTCAAAATGGTTGCCAATTTAAACTAAACAAAATTCGCGAAAACAAAAATGGCTAACACTGCCCACTCCTCTGCACACAATGCAAAAGTGATATTTCGTTTTTACTCTGAAATAGTAAAAAATCAATATGTGATTTCCCGAAATTATTCAGCTTGACATATTATTTTATCCAGTCAAAGTAAAGTTTCCTCAATTACAAAACCGCACCGTTCCTATCTGGAACTGTTGTGAAAGATGGGTTCTATATTGTTATTCTGAACCTGCATGCCTTGTGTTTGACTATTACACTTGTCTATGGTAATATTTTGTTAATCATGTTAATAGTAGAAGTTGAATATAAACAAGCCTGACATCGGAATATGAAAACGACGATTACTAGTAAACGTGGAATATAAACAAAAATGAGATATAGGGTCCTACAGTAACCACTGCCTCCGAAAGCAATGGCATCGTAGGTCCGTACTGTACTGCAAACAAGGACTTGAAAATACAATCAAAGAGACAAAACACAACAGAAAGGGTGGTGAAGACAGGGTTACCGACTTGGAACGGTCAGTAGGCAATAAGGCCTACTGGTTAGCTTGAATCGATTTTATATGCGCACAATCCTCGCTATTATCCTGTCTTCAGCACCCAAATAGACAAGACAGTGTAATCAAAACTACATCCCATCAAAAGGAATTATCTACCAATATAGTCCACATCCAGAGAAACTAACTAAAGAAACATCGGAATATGAAAACGATTACTAGTAAACGTGGAATATAAACAAGCCTGACATCGGAATATGAAAACGATGATTACTGGTAAACGTAGAATATATACAAGCCTGACATCGGAATATGAAAACGACGATTACTGGTGAACGTGGAATATAAACAAGCCTGACATCGGAATATGAAAACGACGATTACTAGTAAACGTGGAATATAAACAAGTCTGACATCGGAATAGTTGAATATAAACAAGCCTGACATCGGAATATGAAAACGACGATTACTGGTAAACGTGGAATATAAACAAGCCTGACATCGGAATAGTGGAATATAAACAAGCCTGACATCGGAATATGAACACGACGATTACTAGTAAACGTGGAATATAAACAAGCCTGACATCGGAATATGAAAACGACGATTACTGGTAAACGTGGAATATAAACAAGCCTGACAGCGGAATATGAAAACGACGATTACTGGTAAACGTGGAATATAAACAAGCCTGACATCGGAATATGAAAACGACGATTACTGGTAAACGTGGAATATAAACAAGCCTGACAGCGGAATATGAAAACGACGATTACTGGTAAACGTAGAATATAAACAAGCCTGATATCGGAATATGAAAACGACGATTACTAGTTAACGTGTAATATAAACAAGCCTGACATCGGAATATGAAAACGACGATTACTAGTAAACGTGGATTATAAGCAAGTTTGACATCGGAATATGAAAACGACGATTACTGGTAAACGTGGAATATAAACAAGTTTGACATCGGAATATGAAAACGACGATTACTAGTATACGTGGAATATAAACAAGCCTGACATCGGAATATAAAAACGAAGACTACTAGTAAACGTGGAATATAAATAAGTTTACCCAATCGCCTCTACAACTCAGTATGGAACTATCGATTGATATATGAGCATACGGGCGTGTATATTTCTGATT